>APFE030480353.1:0-12857 GCA_000404065.3 Pinus taeda | reverse complement strand
AAAATGTATTTTAAAACATTATAAAATTGTTAGTGTTTAGGGATAGGGTTTATGAGGTTGGGATTGGTAACACTTCAATAATTCTTTTAATAAGAACATAAAAAAAAAGTTACAAAATGCTTGTTAAAATGTGAGAAAATGCTTAGGATTTAGGGATTAGGATCTAAAATTCTATAAAATGCTCATGGATTATGGTTTAGGTTTGGGGTTTGGGGTTTAGGGTTTAGGATTTAGGGTCTAGGTTAGGGTTTTAGGTTTAGGTTTAGGGTTTAGTGTTTAGGGTTTAGGGTTTTGTTTTTATGGTTTAGGGTTTATAACACTTGTTTTTATACTTTTAAAATGTTATAAAATGGTTAAGGTTTAGGGTTTCAGGTTTGTGGTTTAGGGTTTTAGGTTTAGGTTTTGGCATTTAGGGTTTATGTTTTTGCATTTAGGGTTTCAGGTTTTGTGTTTATGGTTTAGGGTTTATAACAATTTAGTAAATTCTTCTAATAAACACTTAGATAAAAGTTTAAAAATTCTTCTTAAACTGTCATAAAATTCTTAGGGTTTAGGGCTTCAGGTTCAGGGTTTAGGGTTTAGGTTTTGTGGATTAGGTTTTAGGGTAAATGGTTTAACTTTTATAAAAATTTGGTAAATTCTTTTAATAAACACTTAAATAAAAGTTACGAAACGCTTTTTAAAATGTTATAAAATGCATATGCTTTAGGGTTTAGTTTATAGGGTTTAGGCTTTAGGGTTTAGGGTTTAGCGTTTGGGGTGTATGGTTTAGGGTTTATGGTTTATAAAACTTATTAAGTGATTTTAATAAGCACTTAAAAATGTTAGGGGTTTAGTGTTTAGGGTTTAAGGTTTGGGGTTTCTGGCTTAGGTTTAGGGTTTAGTGCTTATGGTCTACAACATTTTGGTAAATTCTTTTAATAAACACTTAAATAAAAGTTACAATTTTTTTAAAATGTTATATAATGGTTAGGGTTTAGGGTTTAGGGTTTAGGGTTTGGGGTTTATGGTTTTTTGATTAGTTTTTGTGGTTTAGGGTTTATGTTTTTTGTTTAGTGTTTAGGGTTTTGTGTTCATGGTTTAGCTTCTATAACACTTTATTACATTTATTAATAACGTATAAATAGATGTTACAGAATTATTCTTAAAGTGTTATAAAATTATTAGGGTTTATGGTTTAGGGTTTAGGGCTTGGGGTTTAGTATTTAGTGTTTATAAAATTTTAGTAAATGCTTTTAATAAACACTTTTAAAAAAGTTAATCTTGTTAAAATGTCATTGAATGTTTAGGGTTTACATTTTGGGTTTGGGGTTTAATGTTTACAATTTACATTTTGGTGTTTAGGGTTTATGTTTTCATGTTTAGGGTTTACGGTTTGGTGTTTATGGTTTAGGGTTTATAACACTTTAGTAAATTATTTTAACAAACACTTCAAAATGTTATATAATACTTGCGGTTTATGGTTTAGTTTATAGTGTTTAGGGTTTATTTTTTAGGGTTTAGGGTTTAGGTTTTACAACATCAACATCTTAGTAAATTAATTTTCATAAACACTTAAATAAAAGTTACAAAATTATTTTGAGTAGATCATGAAATCCTTAGGTTTTATGTTTTAGTGTTTGGGGTTTGGGGTTTAGGCTTTAGGCTTTATAACATTTTAGTAAATTATTTTAACAAACACTCAAATAAAAGTTACAAAACTCTTGTTAAAATGTTATAAATTTGTTATTGTTTAGGGTTTAGGGTTATAATACTTTATTAAATTCTTTTAATAAACACTTAATAAAGTTACAAAAATGTATTTTAAAATGCTATAAAATTATTAGTGTTTAGGGATAAAATTTATGGTTTAGAGTTTGGGATTTATAAAACTTTGATAAATTCTTTTGATAAGAACATGAAAAAATGTTACAAAACACTTGTTAAAATGTTATAAAATTCTTAGGATTTAGGATTTAGGATTTAGAATTCTATAAAATGCTCATGGTTTAGGGTTTAGGGTTTATGGTTTGTGGTTTCATGTTCAGAGTTTCGGGTTTAGGGTTTATAACACATTAGTAAATGATTATAGTAAACTCTTAAATAGAAGTTACAATATTTTTTTAAAATGTTTTAAAATTATTAGGGTTTAGTGTTTAGGGTTTAGGGTTTAGGGTTTAGAGTTTAGGGTTTAGGGTTTAGGGTTTAAAGTTTAAGGATTTTGGTTTGAGGTTTGGGGTTTAGGGTTCAGGTTTTGGGGTTTAGGGTTTATGTTTTTGTGTTTAGGGTTTAGCGTTTTGTGTTTATGGTTTAGGGATTATAACACTTTAGTAAAATCATTTAATAAACACATAAATAAAAGCTACAAAATTATTTCAAAATGTTATAAAATTCTTAAGGTTTATGGTTTAGTGTTTAGGACTTGGGGTTTACGATTTAGGGTTTATAACATTTTAGTAAATGCTTTTAATCATGACTTCAAAAGGATTTACAAAAATATTGTAAAATGTCATTGAATGTTTAAGGTTTAGGTTTGGGGTTTACAGTTTACATTTTGAGGTTTAGGGTTTATGTTTTTTTGTTTAGGGTTTAGGGTTTTTTGTTTATGGTTTAGGGTTTATAAAAATTTAGTAAATTATTTTAATAAACACTTAAATAAAAGTCACAAAATTCTTCTTAAACTGTTATAAAATTCTTAGGGTTTATGGTTTAGGGTTTAGGGCTTGGGGTTTAGGGTTTAGAGTGTAGGTTTTGAGGTTTAGGGTTTAGGGTGTATGGTTTAGGGTTTATAAAAATTTAGTAAATTCTTTTAATAAAGACTTAAATAAAAGTTACAAAACTCTTTTTAATATGTTATAAAAATGCTTAGAGTTTAGGGTTTATGGTTATAACACTTTATTAAATGCTTTTAGTAAACAATTAAAAAAGCTACAAAAAGGTATTTTAAAATGTTATAAAATTCTTAGTGTTTACAGATAGGGTTTATGGTTTAGTGTTTGGGATGGATATCATTTTGATAAATTCTTTTAATCAGAACATAAAAAAAACTTACAAAACACTTGTTAAAATGTTATAAAATGCTTAGACTTTAGTGTTTAGGGTTTAGAATTCTATAAGATTCTCATGGTTTAGGGTTTAGGGTTTATGGTTTATAGCACTTTAGTAAATGATTTTAATAAACACTTAAAAAAAAGGAACAAAACACTTGTTAAAATGATATAAAATACTTAGGGTTTAGAGTTTTGGCTTTAGGTTTTATGGCTTTGGATTTATAATGTTATAAAATTCTTACAGTTTAGTATTTAGGATTTAGGATTTAAAGTTTAGGGTTTAGCATTTAGGGTTTAGGATTTTCAGTTTATGGTTTATAATTTAGGGTTTAGCTTTTATGGTTTATGGTTTATAACACCTTAGTAAATTATTTCGATGAAAACTTAAGTAAAAGTTACAAAAGTCTTTTTGGAATGCTATAAAATGCTTAGGCTTTAGGTTTTATAAGAAAATAGTAAATTCTTATAATAAACACTTAAACAAAAGTTAAAAATCAATTTTTTAAATGTTATGAATTTCTGAGGGCTTATGTTTAAGATTCTAGGGTTTATAAGACTTTATTAAATCATCTTAATAAACACTTAAATAAAAGTTATACTTTTTTTAAGATGTTATAAAATGCATAGAGTTTAGGGTTTGGGGTTTATGGTTTGGGGTTTGGTGTTTATATTTTAGGGTTTAGGGTTTATAACACTTTAGTAAATGATTTTAATAAACTATTCTAATAAACTCTTAAATAGAAGTTACAAAATGTTATAAAATTATTAGAGTTTAGCATTTAGGGTTTAGGGTTTAGGGTATAGTGTTTAGAGTTAAGGGTTTAGGGTTTAGAGTTTCAGGTTTAGAGTTTCAGGTTAGGGTTTGTTGTTTAAAGTTTAGGGTTGAGGGTTTATAACACTTTAGTAAATTATTTTAATAAACACTTAAATAAAAATTAAAAAATACTTAAATTGTAATAAAATGCTTAGGGTTTAGGGTTTAATGTTCACGGTTTGGGGTTTAGGCTTTAAGGTTTAGGACTTATGGTTTATGATTTATGGTTTGTGGTTTGGGGTTTAGAGGCTAGGGTTTAGGTTTTATAAGACTTTATTAAATTTTTTTAATAAACACATAAATAAAAGTTCCAAAATAATTTTTAAAATGCTATAAAATGATAGGGTTTAGGGTTTATGGTTTGGGATGTAGGGTTTATGGTTTAATGTTTAGGGTCTACAACATTTTGGTAAATGATTTTAATAAACACTTAAATAAAAGTTACCAAACAATTTTTAAAATGTTATAAAATTGTTAGGGTTTAGGGTTTACAGTTTGGAGTTTGGGGTTTAGAGATTAGGGTTTTGTGTTTATGGTTTAGGGTTTATATCACTTCAGTAGATTATTTTAATAAACACTTAAATACAAGTTACAAAATTCTTCTTAAACTATTATCAAACTCTTAGGGTTTATGGTTTAGGGTTTAGGGCATGGGGTTTAGTGTTAGGCCCATATACTACTAGAGTAACACCTTATTGTTATTAGTACAACCTCCTTATGATATTGATGTACCCATGTAGTGCTTATATTGTTACTATTGTGCCCCATAAAAGCCCACTATTGTTATTATTGTGCCCTTATATTATTATTGTTATGTCGGCTCTCATTATATTATGACCCCTTAGACTCCTATATATAGAAAGGAGGTCTTTTCATTTGTATCATCCAAGAGTTGTTCATTTATGTAGTGTAAAGAAGGTTTCCCCCTAGAAGAGGTTGAATTCTAAGGTGTTGATCTATATTTTCTATTTTTTTCAGCTGGTTTGATAACATTCGGTATCACAGCTTTGGATTCTAGGGTTTCACCGCTCCAAATAGATCATCGTGGCATTTTCACTATAAATTTTTTTCTTCAACGTTTCAAAAGCACAAAAAAAACCCATTTGAGAAGAAATCACACCGAACCTCATGTCCAAATTTCAAAGCTTTTTGCACTATATTTGAGGAGATATGATCTGAGGAAGTTGGTATTTTTGCAGACTCCTGAATTACATTCCAAATAGGTGACCTGGGGAAAATCATCATAACTTTCTGTCTGGGCATCAGATTGAAATTTTTTAAGAAGGTACAGAAAGAGGAAAAATTGTAGTTTCTTGTATATATTTTTCGGGGCCAAAGGTCGAAACAGTGAGACGTGACACTTCATAAAAGTTAGCTTTTCTAGAGAGGTCTATAATCGGTTCATCTTGGGAGATTCTGCATAACTCTTCCTTGGAGAATCTAAATTCGATCAGACTGTTGGCATTGGAAAGGGGACACAGAAGGCTACTGCAAGTCGCAATTTTAGAATTGGAAGAGCTGAAATTATAGAGTTATATTCATTTCAAGATCGAGCTCGTAATATCAAGAAAAGTTGATATGATGAAATTTGATGGCAAGAAACCGGTAAATTGGATACTTCAGATGGAGCAATATTTCAATCTACATGGTGTACCACTGTTATGAAAGGTATGTATTTCATATTTATATTTAGAACTAGATCAATTTTTATGGTATAAAGGGCTTTGTTCTTGTAAACAACTTGTTACGTGGTTAATTATCATGGAGGAAATGATAGCACATTATGAGGATACAAAGAGCAAAACCTTCTTTAGAGAAACACCCCAATAATTGGAAAGAATAAAAGGGCTTTGTGACATAGTGGAAAGTAAAATTATGGCAACAAGGAATTATACCCCTCACAACTGTAATGACGGAAGTGTTGTTTCTCCTAGCCTCCCACAACTTACAAGGGTTACACCACAACAATTGGATGAAAAAAGAGAAAAAGGGTTTTCTTACAATTGTGATAGAAAATGCACTAAAGGTCATAAGTGTGTTGAGAAGAAAATATTTTACATAGAATATGAAGAGGAGGAAGAAAAGGATCAAGAAACATAGAAGGACATATCAAGAAGGAAAAGGTGCAAGAAGTGAAATATCACATCGATAAAGAAGAAATGAATCCAACCATATCTTGTAATTCATTGGTCGAAATTGCCACTACTAGAACTATCAAGATAGAAGGACGTATAATGAAGAAAAATGTTCAAGATGTGAAATATCACATCGAGCATCAAGAAATGAATCCAACCATATCTTGTAAAGGATTGGAAGAAATTACCACTCCTCAAACTCTAAATATAGAAGAACATATTAAGAAGAAAAAGGTTCAAGCAGTGAAAGATCACATCGAGCATCAACAACAAGTTCTCCAACATTTAAAGGATCACACCATTTTGATTCAAAATCGAATGAAATAATAGGTAGATCAACATCATAGTGAAAAATGTTTTGATGTATGTGATTGGGTATTTTTACTACTACATCTCAAGCAAGCTATTTATGAGAAGGAAATGTTGGCAATACTACATGCACTTAAAAAATGGTGACCTTACCGAATAGGAAGACACTTCAAGGTAGAAATGGATCATGATAGCCTTAAATACTTTTTAGAACAACCATTATCTTTAGAAGAACAAAAAAAAATGTGTCACAAATATGTGGGGTTATGACTTTTACATCATCTATACAAAAAGGTAGAAAACTTTTGTTGCAGATGCACTCTCAAGAAAGGACGACGATGTGGAAGCATTGTTTTGTGCTATTTCTATTATCCAACCAGATTTGATAAATGAAGCAATGGATGAATGGAAGAAGGATGAAGAAGTATGGCCACTTATTCAAAAGTTGCAAAATATCCCAATTCAAACAATATTGCCAGAAATTGAAGAGGAAGGAAAAATCATATTGAACTTGGAGCAGTCACAGAAATAAGAACTCGACAATTATGGAATCAATCAATTTCAAAGTATCTCAACAAGTGGAATAACTTACCTACTGAAAATTCCACTCGGGAGGACAAGAATTTTATACAGAAGCATCAATAACTTCTCAAGCGTTGAGGACAACACTTTTTGAAGGAGAGGGGCATGTTAGGCCCCTATACTACTAGAGTAACCCCTTATTGCTATTAGTACAACCTCCTCCACCAAGTCGGTCTCAAAGAAGGACAAATTAGCCTAACAGAGGGGAAGAAACTCCTATATAAAGGCAACAACTCAAACTCACTCATCAAGTTCGATATGCAACTTATGGGGCCAAAAAAAGTGTGAAATTCAAGGAAGAAGAGGAAAGGGCTAGCGAAGGAGAAGGATGTCTCTATCAAGCACAAGAAGTCGAAATTCTCCCTCTCTCTCACGTGTGAAGCTGCTAGGCTGCTAGAGGGTCGAAATTGTAGTATTGAAGCTGGGCCAAAATTTTGTGTTGTTGGGGGCCGAAATCTCTGGGTTGTTGTTGGGCTAAAGTTGTTGGACAAGAAGACACAGCTAAAGATTTTTGAATTTAATTGGAAGGCTAACTTGGTGGAAGAGGAAGGTCTATTGGTCTTAGGTCATGGTCTATCTCATTTTGAATCTACCGATGGAATAGATTTTAACTGGGTTTTCCCCTATAGTAAGGTTTCAGCCCTGGCAGAGTGCCTACATCTTGTGTACTTTATCTTCGTGTTTTTCTTTTGGTAATTTCTTGATGAAACTAATATAAAAGAAGAACATAATAAAGATTATAAGAACTCAAAGATATCACAAGTAATTACTAATTATCAAGAAGAGAAAAGTTTTTTGCCTTTCCGATTTTCTAACAACAATGAGGGAGAAGAACAACATTCCAAGCAGAAGAGAAATATGACCAAGATCAAATGCTATATTTTTTATAAGAATGGCCATTTTTCTTCTCAGTGTCCACATATGAAGAAAGGCAAAGGGAAGTCATAGAAAGTTGTAGGAACAATAGAGAAACGGTTGAGCAAACTTGCTTCCATGTTCGAGAGTGACTTTTTCACGCATCTCCTACCTTTCTACCAACGTTATTGCTAGAAGCCCCTGGTACTTGGACAGTGGTGCCTACCACCTCAAAGGCTAGACAAATATTTAGTAGACTTGCATAGAACGACTCAGAGACATATTGAGCTTGGCAATGATGCCAAGTATGTAGTGAGGGGGCAAGGGGTACTTTAGTTCCAGCTTGAGTTAGGAGGGTCCTTTCATGCGCAGGAGGTACTCTATCCACTTGACCTAAATAACCTTTTGTCCATCCCAAGTAGTGCCCATATTGTTACTAAAATGCCCCATAGAAGCCCACTATTGTTATTATTATTCCCTTACATTATTATTGTTATGTCGGCTCTGATTATATTCTGACCCCTTAGACTCCTCTATATAGAAAGGAGGTCTTTTCATTTGTATCATCCAAGAGTTGTTCATTTATTTAATGTAAAGGAGGTTGACTCCTCGAAGAGACTAAATTCTAAGGCGTTGATCTATCATTTCTATTTTTTTTAGCTGGTTTCATAACATTTAGGATTTAGTTTATAGGTTTTAGGCTTTATTCTTTAGGGTTTAGGGTTTAGGGTTTATAAAATTTTATTAAGTGCTTTTAAGGAACACTTGAAAAAGGTTACAAAACACTTTTTAAAATGTTATTAAATGATTATGGTTTAGAGTTTAGGGTTTGGGGATTAGGGTTTAGGGTTTAGGGTTTAGGTTTTATAACACCTTAGTAAATTTTTTTAATAAACACTAAAATAAAATTTACAGAATTATTTTTAATAGATCATATAATGCCTAGGTTTTAGGGTTTAGGGTTTGAGGTTTGGGGATTAGGCTTTAGCATTTAGCTTTTAGGGTTTAGGGTTTATAACACTTTAGTAATTCATTTTAATAAACACTTAAATAAAAGTAACAAAACTCTGGTTAAAATGTTATAAAATTATTTGGGTTTAGGGTTTAGGGCTATAACACTTTATTAAATGCTTTTAATAAACATTTAAAAAAGTTACAAAATTGTATTTTAAAACGTTATAAAATTCTTAGTGTTTAGGTATAGGTTTTATTGTTTGGGTTTTGGATTTATAGCACTTTGATAAGTTATTTTAATAAGAACATAAAAAAAGTTAAAAAAACACTTGTTAAGATGTTATAAAATGCTTAGGATTTACGGTTTAGGATTTAAAATTCTATAAATTCTCATTGTTTAGGGTTTAGGGTTTATAACACTTTAGTAAATGATTTTAATAAAAACTTAAAAAAAGTAAGAAAACGCTTGTTAAAATGTTATAAAATACTTAGGGTTTAGAGTTTAGGCTTTATGGTCTAGGGTTTTGGGTTTAAACTCTTATAAAATTCTTACGGTTTAGGATTTAGGGTTTATAAAATTTTAGTAAATGCTTTTGATAAACACTTGAAAAAAGTTACAAAAAACTTGTTAAAATGTCACTGAATGTTTAGGGTTTAGGTTTGGGGTTTGGGGTTTAGGATTTAGGTTTTACGTTTTGAGGTTTAGGGTTTATGTTTTTGTGTTTAGGGTTTACGGTTTTGTTTTTATGGTTTAGGGTTTATAAAACTTTAGTATATTCTTTTAATAAACACTTAGATTAAAGTTACAAAATTCTTCGTAAACTATCATAAAATTCTTAGGATTTATGGTTTAGGGTTTAGGACCTCCAGTTTAGGGTTTAGAGTTTAGGTTTTGGGGTTTAGGTTTTAGGGTGTATGATTTAAGGTTTATAACAATTTAGTAAATTCCTTTAATAAACACTGAAATAAAAGTTACAAAACAAGTTTAAAAATGTTAAAAAATGCTTTGGGTTTAGGGTTTAGTTTATAGTGTTTAGGGTTTAGGGTTTATAACACCTTAGTAAATTCTTTTAATGAACACATAAATAAAAGTTACAAAATTATTTTTAATAGATCAGAAAATTTTTAGGTTTTAGGGTTTAGGGTTTCGGGTTTAGGGTTTAGTGTTTAAGGTTTAGGGTTTAGGGTATAAAAAAGTAAACAAAAATTACGGAACTCTGTCAAAATGTTATAAAATCCTTAGGGTTGAGGGTTTAGGGTGATAACACTTTATTAAATGCTTTTAATAAAAAATTTAAAAAGTTACAAAAAGTTATTTTAAAATGTTATAAAATTCTTAGTGTTTAGGGATAGGCTTTATGGTTTAGGGTTTGGTATTTATAACACTTTGATAAATTCTTTTAATAAGAACATAAAAAAATGTTACAAAACACTTGTTCAAATGTTATAAAATGCTTAGGATTTAGGGTTTAGGATTTAGAATTCTATAAAATTCGCATGGTTTAAGGTTTATAACACTTTAGTAAATGATTTTAATAAACACTTAAAAAAAAAGTAATAAAACTTTTCCTAATGTTATAAAATAATTAGGGTTTAAAGTTTAGTCTTTAGGGTTTAAAATGTTATAAAATGCTTATGGTTTATAAAGTTTTAGTAAATGCTTTTAATAAAGACTTGAAAAAAGTTACAAAAAGGTTTTTGAAATGTCACTGAATGCTTAGGGTTTAAAATGTTATAAAATGCTTAAAATTTAGGGTTTAGGTTTCAAAAGACCTTAGTAAATTATTTTGATAAAAACTTAAGTAAATTTTACAAAAGTATTTTTAGAATGCTATAAAATGCTTAGGATTTAGGCTTTGTAAGACTTTAGTAAATTATTATAATAAACACTTAAATAAAAGTTAAAAAACACTTTTTAAAATGTTATAAATTGCTTACGGTTTATGGTTAAGAGTCTAGGGTTTATAAGACTTTAGTAAATCCTCTTAATAAACACTAGAATAAAAGTTATAATTTTTTAAGATGTTATAAAATTCTTAGGGTTTAGGATTTAGGGTTTATGGTTTGGGGTTCGGTGTTTAGAGTTTAGGGTTTAGAGTTTATAACACTTTAGTAAATTATTTTAATAAACACATAAATAGAAGTTACAATATGATTTTTAGAATGTTATAAAATTATTAGGGTTTAACGTTTTGGGTTTAGGGTTTAGAGTTTAGGGTTTCAAGTTTAGAGTTTAGGGTTTAGGGTCTAGGGTCTGTGGTTTACAGTTTAGAGTCGAGGGTTTATAACACTTAAGTAAATTCTTTTTATGAACACTTAAATAAAATTTCAAAATGATTTTTAAAATGTTATAAAATGTTGAGGGTTCAATGTTTAACATTTAGAGTTTGTGGTTTAGGGTTTAGGGTTTAGGGTTTATGATTTACGGTATAGGATTTGGCTTATGATGCTAGGGTTTAGGAGTTATAAGACTTTATAAAATTGTTTTCAAAAACACTTAAATAAAAGTTTCAAAACACTTTTTGAAATATTATAAAATGATTAGGGTTTAGGGTTTAGGGTTTAGGGTTTGGGATTTAGGGTTTAGGGTTTCAGGTTTAGAATTTATGTTTAGAGTTTAGTGTCTAGGGTCTACAAAATTTTGGTAAGTGCTTCTAATAAACACTTAAATAAAAGTTACAAAACAATTTTTAAAATTCTATAAAATGGTTAGGGTTTGCGATTTACGGTTTAGGGTGTAAGGTTTGGGGTTGGGGGTTTGGGATATAGGGTTGAGGGTTTAGGTTTTGGGGTTTAGGTTTTATGATTTTGTGTTTAGGTTTTAGGGTTTTCTGTTTATGGTTTGCGGTTTATAACACTTTAGTAAATTCCTTTAATAAACACTTAACTAAAAGTTACAAAATTCTTCTTAAATTGTTATAAAATTCTTTGGGTTTATGGTTTAGGTTTAGCGCTTGGGTTTGAGGGTTAAAATTTTGGGGTTTAGGTTTTAGGGTATATGGTGTAATTTTTTTAACAATTTAGTAAATTCTTTTAATAAAAACTTAAATAAAAGTTACAAAATGCTTTTAAAAATGCTATAAAATGCCTACGGTTTAGGGTTTAGTTTATAGGGTTTAGGATTTAGGTTTTTGGGTTTAGAGTTTAGGGTTTAGGGTTCATGAAACTTGATTAAGTGCTTTTAGTACACACATAAAAAATGTTACAAGCCACATTTTAAAGGGTTACTAATTTATTAGGGTGTAGGGTTTAGGGTTTACAGTTTAGGTTTTATAACACCTTAGTAAATTCTTTTAATAAACACTTAAATAAATGTTACAAAAAAAAATTTTATAAGTCCTAAAATGCCTTGGTTTTAAGGTTTAGGGTTTGGGGTTTGGTGTTTAGGGTTTAGGGTTTAGGGTTTAGGGTTATAACCCTTTATTAAATGATTTTAATAAACACTTAAAAATGTTACAAAAATGTATTTTAAAATGTTGTTAAATTCTTAGTGTTTAGGGATAGGGTTTATGGCTTATGGTTTGTGATTTATAACACTTTGGTAAATTCTTTTACTAAGAACATAAAAAAAGTTTAGAAAACACTTGTTAAAATGTTATAAAATGCTTAGGCTTTAGCATTTAGGATTTAAAATTCTAGTTTGGAGTTAGGGTTTATAACTCTTTAGTAAATTCTTTTAATAAACACTAAAAAAAAGTAAGAAAATGTTTGTTAAAATGTTATAGAATAGTTAGGGTATAGAGTTTATGGTTTTGGGTTTAAAATGTTATAAAATGGTTATAGCTTAGGATTTAATTTTTATAACAATTTAGTAAATTCTTTTAATAAACACTTTAAAAAAGTTACAAAAAGCTTGTTAAAATGTCATTGAATGCTTAGGGTTTAGGTTTAGGGTTTAAAATGTGATAAAATGCTTAAGGTTTAGGTCTTAGGGTTCAGAAGAATTTAGTAAATTGTTTTTATAAACACTTTAAAAAGTTACAAAACATTTTTTAAAATGTTATAAAATGCTTAGTGTTTAGGGATTAGGGTTTAGGGTTTAGTGTTTAGGTCTTGTAACACTTCATAAAGTCTTTTAATAAACACTTAGAAAAAAGTTACAAAACACTTGCTAAAAAGTTGTAAAATGATTAGGGTTTAGGTTTGAGGGACACTTTACTAAATTATTTTAATAAACAC
>APFE030480347.1:0-16158 GCA_000404065.3 Pinus taeda | reverse complement strand
TCCTTCTCTATCATCCTTTATCATCCATCTCAGATTAAAGCATCAGCACTTACTCCTACCTTGCCCCAAAGATCCCCCTGCAAAAACTGTGCTCAATCCCCACACCTTGAATTGCACTCCCTCCAATTGCCACCAAAAAACCAAAAATCTTTAAATCAATTCCCCTTAATCAATTTACTAGCCTAAAATCTTTATTCCTAATTGGGTCAACCCATCATATTGAAAGATCTACTGAATCTGACCCAAGAGAGCCTTCTCATACCTCGTAGGGCTAGCTACGAGGTGAAATGGTTTGATGTAGCCTTGAGAGTTTGTCTATCTCAGCCTAGGTGAATTCCAAGCGCTAACATACCCATCGATCTCTTCTTATAATCTCAAGTTGAGACTTCAATGACGATGATTAAAACTTAATCGATGGTTGAGATCATCTTCAAGTCGATCCATGTGAGTTTTTAGAGAATTCTTACCTTTGTCAATTAATTACTATTAATTAATCGATTTCCCTAAGTTAGACTTAAGCATTTTTTTTAATTATCGATCAACTAATTTAATTGAGCTATCTCTAGATGGAATTTCCAGAAACAATTTTTGGGTTTTGGAGAACTCGTGTTTTAGCCTCTTCACAAAGTTTGAGACTATAACGCCATCCGATGCTACAAAAAATAACACTCACTTTTAGCGAGGAAGGTGTTCTCTAGCGCTTCACTACTATGACACCTTGTATATGCATCATCCTCCATACACGTTGCTAATGTTTGACAAATGTAGTTTCCTACCACTCTCCACCAACCACTACGCTAACTTTGATTCAATTGCTATCAAATGTAATTGAACCATTCTGCATCTATGTTGTTGCTGACACTTCATTGTACAACCTATACTATTTCCAATTCTGCATCTGCACTATAACCCAACTAACATCCCTCTCACTATTGTTGTTGCTGATACAACAACTACAACTAAGAAGCATCCAAAATACTAAATCGTCTCTATGTTGCAACTATCCACTGAGTTTCAGACTGTTACTAGCCTCTACATTGTCTACTAGGAAATCTATGTTGTTATTGATTTTGCACTTCTATCAACATTGCTTTCCATTACTAAGCATCTAATTGCAATTGTCACTCTGGAACTCACTGCTCCAACTGACATTGATCCTGCTATTGGAATTTCTAAGTCTAACCCATTAGAAACCCTTCATGTACTTTCTGATTTATTTCTGCCTACTTGTTTTGATTAATTAACAAGTTATTTACCATGTAAATACTGAAAATAAATACAAGTACATGCTCAACACATTACAAATAATCAACTAAAGGAAACAAAACAAGCACACAAGTGACACCGTTGTTTTTGGACCAATGTCTCCGGAAAACCCAACGCGGGAAAACCGATGCAACTATCTGAGGGTTTGATTTATTAAGCAGTTTCAGAATACAATCTAGGTGCCAAATCTAGCTCACCCAACAAAGAAAAATCTCGGTAGTAGTACCTCTCTACTTGGAAGAAGATATTATGGCTAAAACCCTGAATAAACACTCCGACAACTTCACAGTTCCAATCTACCCCATGAAACCCTAGTGTCAGCCTCTAGGGACTGCATCAACCTATTTTTGGCCCAGCGTTAGCCCAAAATTACTTTGGCTTGCCCAACGTTAGCCTCTGGAGGCACTGCATCAACCCTCTGGCCCTCTGAGGCACTGCATAGCTCCTGGTTGCCTTTGCGTGAAACCTTGGCTGCTTCTGTGTACCTCTCTCTTGGCTACTACATTGATCCTCTCGATCCTATCTCTGCCTCTCTGCTTCTGTATTCATTGCCCCTTAGCTGCAACTTTGATCACTCTCTCAACTTTCTTAGCAAACCCAGCCCCAGAAAGTCAAAATATTGATCTCTTAGTGTGTTCTCGAAGTGACCCTCAAGCCTCTTATACTTTTCTCATTGACAAATCAACGGCTAAGATTAAGTCCTTAATCAACGACTAAAATTATATGTGGCTTGATCCATGACTTTTGGACCATTATAACATAGTTTTATATTAATTCACACTAATATTTTATTTTCCCTATGTTTAGATTTAGGGACTCCATTAAAAATATTAATTATTTTAATATCTCCCAAACTGTTTAGAATCTGCCCAAACCCGTTTTGGGTAGTGGAGATCTCATGTGCCTTAGTCTCTCCACCAATTTGCGTGGCTAGAGCACATCCGATGCTACCCAAAATCAACACTCCCTCTTAGCAAGGACTGTGCTCTAGCAATACTCCTCATTGAGTATCACCCTGATCATATGGCATCGGTCCCTGTGCTGATGCTAGGCTTGTTGCCCATCATCTGCACTGTTGCATCCTGTACAACTACCCATGGCCCTGCCACTACCACTGCTGCATCGGTACTGCAACTACATTTGCATCCATGCTACTGCCCATGGCCCTGCCACTTGCCACTGCTGCATCTGCACTGGAACCCCTCTCATCATGCTGCATCATGCTACCCATAGCACTGTCACTGCTAACTGCTACACTGCAACCCCTCTCATCATGATACATCATGTTGCCCATAGCACTGTCACTACTAACTGCTGCATTGCAACCCAGTTACTGAGAAGTAAGTAATTGATCTCCAGAATATGACATCTCTGTCAGGTTAGAGACACCCATGATGTTGAAGCTCCCTCTATCGCTGACAAGTGCTCCCTCTCTAACCTCTGCGCTATTGCAACTATTCCATGCATCTCACACCGTTGCACACCTCTCTGTGCCATCTTGCACTAATGCAACACTCCCGTGCTTCTCATACTACTACCTCACGTTGTCCTAGGAATCCTACACTGTAGCTCCCTCCGTCGCTCCATCCGCATCTGTCTCTACTAACATCCACCAATACTGATACTCGTCTTTAGGGTTCTCGTAGCAAGGTATAATCCGAGAGGTTGGGTACCTCAAGGATCTTGCCCCTCATCGCCTGTAGTCTGTCTGACTACAGCTCGATGTCTCCCCACTTCCACTCAAGTGGCATGTGTGCACTCATGGCACAGTCATTGTCTATCTCCACTTCCTTCTCTACCCTTGCTGGTGCAGCCTTGGTCTCGAAGGCCTCTCCCTTGCTATTCTTCCTTGGACACTAGGTCGCATAATGACCAGTTCCCCACAGTTTAAGCATTTGACCTTAGATAGGTCCTTATTTTGTTTCTCCTGCTTTCCCTTAGATGCTAGGGAAACATCCTCCTCTTCCTCCTTCTTGATTCTGATCCCCTTACCGCTGCTTTCTGCCTTGCTCAACCTTCTGATCTCTTCTTGGCAAAGAGCAACCCACATTTCCTCCTAATATGGAAGGGTTTCCCTGCCCAGTATGCTCTGGACAAACACCTCCCAGTCTTCTTAGACTGCATTCAGGGTTGTTCTCACCATCAATTCTTGATCTGGCATGGCCCCCTATGGAATTCAGCTCATCCCAGATCTCCTTCAATCAACCGAGGAAGGGGTCGATCTGTTCTCACTTCTACATTTGGTATGATCACTGTTGATTTTCTAATAACATCCTTCTCTACATAGAAGTATGCTGGTACAATTTCTTTAGGGCCTCCCACATCTCATTTGTTGTGTCCTTTTCAACAATATGTGTTACTACATGGTCCTTGACCCCATCAAGAATGATGCTCTTGGCCCTCACCATTGCCTCCTTGTACTTGTCGTTATTGGCTAGGTCAAATGGGATAGCTATCATCCTCAAGGTGAAGTGCTTGACACGATTTCTATCTAGAACGAATAGGATTCCAGCCTTCCAGACTACGAAGTTTGAGGCTCCATCCAGTCTATCCCAGTCTCTTACCCCGTTCACTACCATCTTGCTGTTTCTCTAATTCCCTTTTGGAAGTTCTCAATGTGACTCCCTCTGAGCCCTAATTTCCCTCTTGGAAACCCCTTTGCCAATGTTGAGATGCCCCCACTTCGATCCTTAGTGCAGTTGCACCACTAATCCAAATTTCTTAGCTAGAAATCCTCGGGTAGCAACTCCCTCCTCCTTGGTCTTGCCCTGTTAGGTATTGTTCTAACTACAATATCCCACTAGCTTCACTCTGCAACTTATCCATATCCTCTTAAGCCCCAACAAACTGAAGGTTAGAGCTTCTAGGCTCTGCGCAATCCCAACACTAGCAAAATTCGCACCTCCTGGCCATGAGCATCAATCCTTCGTGACTGAGAAAGATGATTGGGCACTGCGTAGGTTGAGTATGCTCCCCTTTTCCATTGTGTTGATTCTCTTCTCGGCTCAAACTTGATGACGCAGGAATTGCATCACCCCTTCCTTGTTGTTTCTCTGCTAGGAACAACTTCTGTCACTTGGGACAACTATTTTCTGCTGCTACTACTCTGCTCAAATGATGGCCTAAGTTCTCCTATGATATGCAACCACGCTCTAATACCATGTTGGAATTTTTAAGTCTAACCCGTTAGAAACCCTTCATGTACTTTCTGATTTATTTTTGCCTACTTGTTCTAATTAATTAACAAGTTATTTACCATGTAAATACTGAAATAAATACAAGTACATGCTCAACACATTACATATCATCAACTGAAGGAAACAAAACAAGCACACAAATGACACCATTGGTTTTGGACCAATGTCCCTAGAAAAACCCAATGCGTGAAAACTGGTGTAGCTATTTGAGGGTTTGATTGATTAAGCAGTTTCAGAATACAATCTAGGTGCCAAATCCAGCTCACCCAACAGAGAAAAATCTCGGCAGTAGTACCTCTATACTTGGAAGTAGATATTCTGGCTGAAACCCCAGATAAACACTCCAGCAGCTCCACAACTCCAATCTGCCCCAAGAAACCCCAGCGTCGGCCTCTAGGGATTGCGTCAGCCTCTTTCTGGCCTAGTGTTAGCCCAACGTCACTCTGGCTTGCCCTGTGTCAACCTTTGGAGGCACTGTGTCAGCCCTCTGGCCCTCTGCGTCACCTCTGAGGCACTGCGCAACTCCTGGTTGCCTCCACGTGAACCCTTGGTTGCTTCTGTATCCCTCTCTCTCGGCTACTGTGTTGATCCTCTTGGTGCTATCTCCGCCTCTCTGCTTCCATATTCACTGCCCCTCAGCTGCAACTCTAATCACTCTCTCAAGTTTTTCAGCAAACCCAACCCTGGAAAGTCGAAACCTTGATCTCTTGGTGTGTTCTCCAAGTGACTCTCAAGCATCCTCTTATACTTTTCTCGTTGACAACTCAACGACTGAGATTAAGTCCCTAATGAATGACCAAGATCAGATCTGGCTTGATCCGTGACTTTTGGACCATTCTAACACAGTTTTATATTAATTCACATTAATATTTTATTTTCCCTAAGTTTAGACTTAGGGCTTCCATTAATAATATTAATTATTTTAATATCTCCCAAATTGTTTAGAATCTGTCCAAACCCTTTTTGGGTATTGGGTATCTCATGTGCTTTAGCCTCTCCACCAATTTTCATGGCTAGAGCACATTCGATGCTACCCCAAATCAACACCTCCTACTACTGAAGACTATGGGCCCCTATAGCAAGGGAAATGATCCAAGAGAAAACACCATTTGATGCTCACCTCTATGGTCCCTACCTTCTCTACGCAAATCTGGAATCTAGAACTTCGTGTCTCCCCACCTCTCGCCTGAGGTATAGTTGCATACAAAGCAAACTAGTCCTCCAATTCAGAAGACAATTGATCTATCTTTGTAGATGTTATCGCTTGATCCTACTTCTACTTCTTCCTTTAAGGACACTAGGTATTGTAGTGGCAAAACTTGCCACACCTAAAGCACTTAATCTTGGACAAATCCTTCTTCTTCTTCTTCTCTCCCTTTGCCTTGTCCCTGACTAGGACCTTTTGCTTTTCCTTTCTATGTAAGGGCTACATTTTCTTCCTCCTTCACACCCTTCAACCCTTTATTGATATGACCACTAATGTATCTCTTTACTAGAGTTCACTTCATCTCCTCTTGCACTAGATCTACTCACACCCGGTCTGACCTGGGTAACTGATATCCTCCTAGAATTCCCTGGACAAAAGTCTCCCATTCCTCAGTGACATTGTTGAGGGCTAAACACACAAGCTCTGTAGCTTGAGGTGTTTCTCCTATCGCTGCAAGCTCATCCTAGATATGTTGAATTCTAGTAAGGAATGGGTCAATGCCTTCACCTTTCTGCATACAAATATTCCTCAGCTTTTCCTTCAGGAACATCTTTCGTTGCTCGGAAGGATTTTGATATAGTGAGGCAATAACAACCCACATTTCTCTGGTTGTATTCTTGGCTGCAACATGTGAGACTATATGATATCGAACTCCATTGAGAATAAACCGCTTTGCCCTGACCATCTCCTTACTATAATTAGCTAGCTGGTTTGCATCTGTAGGCAAAAATACAACTCATTTTGCATACGTCTTCAAACCATTCATCTAGAAGGAATGCCATCATGGCCTTCCAGATATAGTAGTTCAATGCACCCTCTAATCTATCATGATCTTAGAGTCCCGCTAAATCCATCACTAAAAACACTCGACCTGGGTCGAAAATATCACTCTTTCACCTGCTCGGCTACTATAACTACTACTCACAATCCTTCCTGGAGTGAGAAAATTTATCTGCTACAACTGGAAATTTTGGCTTTCTTGAACTAGAAACCCTTTGAGAGAAATCTCCCTCTGCATGTGCAATTTTTCTTCCACTCGGTGTTGATTCTGCTATTGCAAACTGATGCAAAACCCTCTATGCCCAAATAAGAAGTCTAAGTTACGAACATACTAAGATGCTACTCCCTATGCTCGCTGGAATCGCTTCCCCAGACAAATTGAAATTTCTTGCCTTCTGCCACTAGAAATCAAACCCTGTCCAACAATTCATATTGCCTGGCTAGGCACTACGTAGCCTTTGAAAAAATCATCCTGCTACTCCCTCTAAATAGCGATTTTTTCCTCTTCAACCTTGAGCCTCCTGTCTGCCAACTGTGCTCTAATACCATGTGAAATTTCACTTGAAATGAAACAACTATAATTAATTCTTATAACCGATTAAAAATTAAGCAGTTTATTTTGATACGACAAAATTTTGAATTAATCACTGCAATTTCTTCACAAATAAAACATTGTGGAAAATAAAATGTTGGAACTGAGAAATATTCTAACACAATTAAAAATGACAATTATTTTTGGATAAATATTCCTGGAAAAACCCAATGTGGGAAAACCAATACAACAATTGAGGGTTTTATTATTATGCAACAATGAAATTCAGAGTACAATAAAATGATGCCAAATTGGCATTTCTATCTATGAGAAATATTGGCAAAATCAACTGAGGGAAATTATGCTCCTCTCTAAGCAATCCCGCAACAAACTAAGCCTCAGAAGATGGCTCTCCAAAACCTTGCATAGACCCTTTTCCACTGCCTCTGCGCAGACCTACTCACACTAGCGGGACACTACCTCCGAAAATGACATCTATCCTCTTGCTGCCTTTGGAAGTGATTATCTCAACCTCCTGGAGATTTTTCTCAGCCACTAGAACTTGAATCAACCTCACTCCTGATTGAATTGAACTAGCTTTCTTGAGGCTCTGCAAAGCCTCTTGGAGAAATAACTCGACCTCCTCTCTTTAATCTCTGAAACTAAAATCTTCCTCCAGAATCATTGTTTCTTTCGCTTTGCATCGCTTCTGGCTTGAACTCTCTTCCTCTGCTTGACCTCTGAAGCTAGATAGCTCAACCTCCTAAGGAACTCACACTATTGGCTCTCACTCTATGTGTATCTCCATCTACCCATCGACCTCTTCTTATAATCTCCAGTTGAGGCTTCAATGACCATGATTAAAACTTAATCGATGGTTGAGATCATCTCCAAGCCAATATGTGTGAGTTTCTAGAGAATTCTCACCTTTTTCAATTAATTACTATTAATTAATCGATTTCCTTAAGTTAGACCATTTTTTTTAATTATCAGTCAATTAATTTAATTGAGCTATCTCTAGGTGGAATTTCCATAAATGATTTCCAGATTTTGGAGAACATGTGTGTTTTAGCCTCTCCACAAAATTTGAGACTAGAAGACCATTCGATGCTACAAAAACTAACATAGGGCAAGGCTTCATTCAAACCCTCACTCAATTGCTCAATGCTTCATGAGGGAATGTAGGGCACTGTCTTTCTTCAATGGACCTTCCATTAACAAAAAACATAATCACTCAATGGCTCAATCAATCAATTCTTCTTGAGGGAATGTACGACACTGTCTTTCTTCAGTGACCCTTCCACCAACAATGAACAAGTGAGGCTTCAAAATCTATCTATTCTAATTGTTCTTTCCAATCAAGTCATTCATTGTTCCTTGTACTATCTCTTCTAATGACTCTTCTACTAGTTGGTAGGTGCTTATGTTGTTTGACTCAATGGACTGATGTCTTTCTTTTCAAGCACCAAAAGCATTAGCTTCAATTTCATTACCTTGAATGTGGTTCGAGGGCCAAAACATTGATCTGCTAGGGTCGCATCAGAGGAGACATTGATATGATAGGGTCACGTCATAGGAGACAATTGATCTATTAGGGCCATAACGAAAGATTGAGCAACAAAGCAACAAAATGGTAATGTGGTTTCTTCATTCTTCGAAATTATTCAGTTTGGCTTTGAAACTTTTTGTTGGGTAACAATGTCTACAACCATGTATGACTTATGTCCACTCACCATAATTTGAATCATACTTGCTCAAACCTACCCATCCTCTTCAAGATTGGCTTATGGTTTCACATGTTACAAACTAGGGTAATTTTTCCCTAGGATTTCTTGCATAACTAGGTTTTATTCAATAATTTTCTTTGTAATTCACAATATAAAAAACTCTAGTACAAAATATATCCTATCACAATACAATGTAACATTATAGTTCAACCAAACAATTACAGTGTTAACTAAGTTCACCATCCAGAAAATATAACTAGTCCAATATAAATTTTAATTGTTCTAAAATACTAGAGTTCAACGGGATTTTGACACTTTGATAATTCCAAACTATATTGTGTAATTCGAACCTGGCCAGAAAATTCAAATCTAACTACAACAAAAACCCTTTTCTACTCTGCTACAAATTTATATTGGATGCGATTAAATTTAGGAATGAAGACATGGGTGTTCTAACCCTAACTGCTGGTCAGAACTCCTCAAACCTTGTCTCCACCTTCAGCGAGGGTTCTAAGCACTTCGTCCACCTTCCCAAACCCTGTCCCCACCTACATCGAGGGCTTCTAGGTACTCCGTCCAGCTTATGTCCTTTGTAGGGGCCTTATATCAACCTCGCCTCTCTTTAAAAATCCACAATAAAGGACTACTGTCCAACAACAATGTTCCTAAAATCCTCAACATAATTCAACCTTACACAAAGTATTGAAATCCTACTATAGGATGCCCATGCAAAGTGGTTTCTTTAGCTCCAGACGTCACCATGTCACTTCACTTCATATGCTTTGACTACTATTTCCACCATAATTTCACTTTTATCCTTGCTGCTTGTCAGGTTTGGAACCCAAGTTGTTGACCCCACAACATTCCATGAAATGCTTACAGTTTCAATTCGGTTGTGGAGCACTCGAAAGGTATGCTTTTGACAAACAATTTAGTGGCTTTTCAATAACATTTGTAACCTTTTCTGCATCATGAACTCAAAGAAATAAAGAATTCTAATAAAACGTGTGAGAATTAACATGGAAAGCTTAATCGCTGATAATTGTCATTTTTCTATGCAGGGAAAGGTGGAAACGAAGAGCTGCCATTCAAAAGGGAAAGGCAGAGGAGGAATAACTGTTGTCCCTCTAGAAGGGAACCGGATGCAAACGAGATCGAGTAGATCAAAGCAGAACAACCCAGGAAAGGAAGAAGGGATACCAATTTGGCGAAAAAGTGAAAGAAAAGTAAAGGATTAACAGCTTGGCGAATCCATTGTTGTTTTACTTATTTTTGTTACCTAGATATCCCCGCCGTTACTTTTATAGAAAGGAACATCATCGTTAAGCAAAGGGACTATTTTTTGTAACTTTCAGTTTTCAGACTAAACTTTGATCATCGAGTCTCACTGAGACCTGGTTTACTGTACGTTTGTCGATGCGTTAATATAAAAGACTTGGTGTTTATTTCATCTTTGCGTCTAGAGTAATCTAAGGTGGTGTACCATTGGAAACTAAGGGCCTGGCTCCGAAGGACACTTGCTTTTGTATCCAAATCAATACTGTTAATGATTTCATAGATTGTTTCAAGCATTATGGAATTAAGGTTCAAAGATTATTGTCTGAATTTTACTTGCACAACCTCGTGCTAGAACAGGAAACTGACTTAAATCCTGGCCCTTTTGTTGGTGACATACAATTGCAAGCCTTCGTTTCATTTGGGGTTAATCAAATGAAATGGCTCAGAGCTTATAACACTTTTACGAGACAGGAAAATAGCCTAGGCTTGTGGGTGAGAGCCGAGCCAAGAGATCTAGTGCTGTTATGGAGAGCACATAGGAACCTTATGAGGACCCCGGGTGTCATGGAGACATTAGAACCCATGCACGAGGACCTAATCTGACACAGTCTGGAATATTTTCTGACTATTAAAGACCTCGCCATTGATGCTGCAAAATTATGATACCGGACTTCTAGCCCAAACATCCAGCTCAGGGAACCATTCAAATACGAAAATTTTGAGTTCGCTACCAGCCGATTGAACCTTTATGGGGAGCATATTTTGCAAGCAGGGCCATCCTGGTTAGGGTATCAATTTCGTAGTCCAATCATTTGGCACCCTGCACCCGGATATCAGGCCTTGTATGCAATGCCTGAAGGTCAAACAAATCAGTTCTTTGATGATCTAGTTGCTCATCACGGTTGTAGGCCTCCACACGAGGTTCCCTCTCCGGCCTATTCTCTTACCGCCTTGCATGTCAACTATAATGTTTTCATGAGGGCATGAAACATGGTAAGTAGGGGGGTGTGTGGAGCACTCGAAAGGTATGCTTTTGACAAACAATTTAGTGGCTTTTCAGTAACATTTGTAACCTTTTCTGCATCATGAACTCAAAGAAATAAAGAATTCTAATAAAATGTGTGAGAATTAGCATGGAAAGATTAATCGCTGATAATTGTCATTTTTCTATGCAAGGAAAGGTGGAAACGAAGAGCTGCCGTTCAAAAGGGAAAGGCAGAGGAGGAATAACTGTTGTCCCTCTAGAAGGGAACCGGATGCAAACGATATCGAGCAAATCAAAGCAAAACAACCCAGGAAAGGAAGAAGGGATACCAATTCGGCGAAAAAGGGAAAGAAAAGTAAAGGATTAACAGCTTGGCGAATCCATCGTTGTTTTACTTATTTTTGTTACCTAGATATCCCCGCCGTTACTTTTATAGAAAGGAACATCATCGTTAAGCAAAGGGACTATTTTTTGTAACTTTCAGTTTTCAGACTAAACTTTGATCATCGAGTCTCACTGAGACCTGGTTTACTGTACGTTTGTCGATGCGTTAATATAAAAGACTTGGTGTTTATTTCATCTTTGCGCCTAGAGTAATCTAAGGTGGTGTACCATTGGAAACTAAGGGCCTGGCTCCAAAGGACACTTGCTTTTGTATCATTATAACTTGATTTCTGCGTGGTTTGTTTATCTTTATTGCTCGGTAATCTGATATGCTTTTCATGTGCTATTCCATGCTCTGCTACGATTAATTCATTAATGGTTCTTTCAGGAAATCCGTGTAGTGACTCTGCATTGCATGATTGAATCTTTTCAGAATTGATTGCATGTTATTAGTCTAAACCAGCTATTTTTGTTACAGAGCGTTTGTACTGAATATTACTGTTATTGGATTCATTTGAAATCCCAATTATTAGAATCCGAAAGTGATGTTATTCTATTTGGAAACATAGTCGTATTATCCTTAATTGTCAGATTACTATATTAGTGTGAGGTGTGCATATATGATCGATTACTGTTGTTCCATAATTCATCAATGAGTGTTGTTCCATAAAGTACATTCCATCCAATTTGCCTTAAGAGAGAAGATTGTTATTTCATCGCAGAGTGTGAGTTTGGTTCTGACTCGCGAGACTTAGTTCTTTTGATTGTTGTTCCATTTACTGCCGTTCCATTTTAGACTTGCTCTTCCATTTCCTATTTGTTGTTCTATTTTGACTTTCTGCCGTTCCATTTACTTGCATTTGCTGCTTTGGTGTGAGAGAAGGTCTAAGGCTGTAGTGAGCCTTAGCAGTCGCTGCCTAGCTCCCATACCTATGGTCCATGCTCTAATTTCCTTTCCCTCTGTTTCTAGAGGGATGGGTTATCGCTTCCGCACCCTTGACTGATAAGCTGCCTTGTGTGATTTTATCTTTTTGAAGTAATTTAGTCATAGTTTAGCATCCATTTACTCTTGTATTTTCTGAACGCTGTACTACTAAGCATTACTCTGACGAATAGCCTTGGATTGAGATACTCTTTGCAATAACAAAACGTTCCCGAATTGACTTATTAATGTGGGATAATTAGAGGTGAAAGAGACCCTAGTTACAGCTCTACATCGGTCATCACCTATGAATAAAAAACAATGTAGTCAAGCTTCTCAACAACTCTTAATCGAGTTAGAATGAACATTTATCCTACTTGTTTATCATAAAAAAGAGTTCTTCATCTAATATTCAATCGTTAGCTATGGTGGGGAAGGTGAGCACAACCTAAAAAATCATTCTCACTTTCCCATATCCTTTTGATGTAACTACCTCAACACATGCTCCAAATTCTAATAAACAATCACTAGTTGAAGCACTTATCAAAATTTTCCCTTTCCCTATAGGTAAAGTATAACAATTACAGTTTAAAACTTCAATGGTTTGAGAAACCATGAAAAGCTACCCATGAATATGAACAACCACTAGCTTTAAGAGTTTTAATGTTATTGTATCATAATAAGAAACATTCAATACATATAGGTTTAAAAAATATCACAATATGCTTTTGTTATTGTACCTAATGAGTATATTGAATTACCTTTATGTTCAACACCTATATACATAAAAAAAACCTGCTATATTGCTATATAATAGATAAATCTCTCCTTTAAAAAAACATTCTCAAGTAAAATTGTCAAAAGGAAAGGAGGATCCAACTACACCTAGTTTGTCATTACTAGGATAATTAAGCCCAATGATCTTGTTGTATCCATTGGCATAGAAAAAAGTATGGCAATAAACAAAATTTTCATGCTGCCAAAATTAACACTCGACACCATTTTAAATTTATCATAAATAAATGCGTTGCATGTTTTCAAACAATAATAAAGATAATAGGATTTGCGATGGGAGTACATTGACTGAGTAAATACAAGAGTTTCCAGAATAACTGTAAGAGGATGTGCTAGACTTGATTCTGCAAGGAGATCTTAAGTTTGATCATTTCTTAGACATCAAGATTGGTCATGATCGAAATACTAAAAGAGATTTGGCTCCTCCATGTAAAAATTCTATCACTACTGTTAGCACTTGAAATTTCACCTCAGGCTGAGACAGGTAAACCTCAAGGCTACATCAAACCATTTAGCCTCGTAGCTAGCCCTACGGGGCAGGAGAAGGCTCTCTCCGGTCTATCTCGTAAAATCCCCAATAGATGAGAAGACCAATAAGGTAACATTGATATTAGGCTAGTAAACTGATCAGAAAGATTGATTTTGGGGTTTTTGGGTTTTTGGGTTTTTGGTGGCAAATTAAGGGGATGGCAATTTTGGGTGCAGGGATTGGACACAGTTTCTGCAGGGGGTTCTTTGGGGCGAGGTAGGAGACAATATTGATGCCTTTGATTGGGGTGGATGCTAAGGAATGATAGGTGAGGAGTTAAGGAGAGCAAACAATAACTTTGAATTCTCCTTAAACAGTAGAAAACATTGAGATTAAACAAACTTAAAAGCAGAGCATGACAGTCATGAATTCTTACTTTAACACTTCGTTTGCTTAATGTGCAGAAGGAAAAGAAAAGAAATGATTTGCATAACAAAGCTTACAAGAACATTGAGAAACACACCATCAACACATGAGTCCACAAGAATCCCAAAGAGGACTGCAAAACCTTAGTCTTCCTTAGCCAAAAATTGCAGAGATACAGTGAAATAATACAATGATAGCTTCTCCCTCAAGAGTCCAACCATGAAATGAGGAAGAAAGTACATAATATAGATGATCTAACCTTTTTCCCTGCCTCCATGGGTCGAGCTCACTATCCTAGGAGTTGTTTCAACCACTTCTAAACTAAGCACTACAAACTAGGCAGTCAAAACAACTTGCCTCTATAAACTTGGAAACCAATTCATTCATTTAATTTTTACCCTTTTCATGAATGAATCTTCTAGAAGAGTTACATAAGGGTAAAATTGTCTAAAAGTACCATAATTACATCAAAGAGAATCATCATTCACCTCAAAAAGTCAAACTGAGTCAAATCTGCGTTTTTTGGGCTATACAGTGCATTTCTGGACAATTATGCCTGACGGGTCGCGCCCCTTTGGAGCCATGTTTGGGGCACTTGCAGGTGGCCAAACTGAGTAAAAGTGGGCTTGTTGGAAAGCTCTGTGAGTCTACTTTCCAACCCAACTAGAATTTTTGAATTTGGAGTTCATTTGCCCTGTCAAAAATCAATTCTCCCAAAACAGCTTTCTGTCGTTCAAAAAAGTGGCAGAAAGTCAATTTTGCATGTTTTTTGACTTTCTGGAGGCCCAAAACTTCACAAAATCTCAAGTCCATCCATGAGCATATGTAACTTTGCATGAAAAATCTGGAAATGCTGAGTTTTTGTCAAATGGAGTTGCCATGATGAAGGGTCGCACAGGGAGTGAGACCCGTTAATGGGAAAAACTTGTGTTTGGCACAAAAAATTCACAAATGACAAAATTTTCTCCAAATTTCTTGAAATTTGGGCTCGGAGTCCCCAATCAAGTACCATGCTTATTCAAAGAGGTTGTGCCCAAAATTTGGAGTGGATTGAGCGTTTTCCTTCGTTTTTGTGATTTGGCCAACCGTCCTTGGAGCACCTTCGTTCTCGCCGGTATTATTGACATTTCTTTAAAACCATGACACCTGTGCAAAAAGGGAAGGAGGTTTTTCTTCCTTGGCATGTTGTGGACAAAAACCTCTCTCCGTTTTGAAAAAATCATCTTTGATTGCTCAGAAACATCGTTTTAGTGAAACTTATCCCGATGTGTGGAACAAGGGTTTTGGTTGAAATGAAGCGAAATGAAGGGGATAGGGGGCTTCTAAATTCTTGGGGAAATTTTTGGGAGTGGGAGGGATGTTAGGAAGTAGGGGAAAGTGGAATCTTATAGATTGAGTGAGGGGAAGGGGTCCAAAAGGGAAAAACACAGGCCCAACCTAGAAAATTGTCAGGTTGTAGCTAGAAACTAGGGTTTGTGGAAAAATGAGGAATTTGGCGGATCTAAGGGATGGGAAGTGTTTGATAAGGTACTTTAAGGATAGGGGAAGGTGTATGAACATCAGGAAACAAGTTTTGCCGATGATTTGACCTTCCAAGAGAAATTGCCTTCAAAACCCTAGGAGAGGGAAATGACCTTACCTAGGGGCAATTGAAGCATGAACAAGGTGTAAAATGACTCATTAGACACTGAGATGATAATGAAAACCCTATGAATGATAATATACTCAGCTAAATAGTGACATAGATTGGCATTTGGGCAACTTTGAAAAGAGTGAGAGCAAACCCTAGACCTAATGCCTAGTGACCAAATTTTGCTTGAAGACTCACTGAAATGACAAAATTTGACCTTGACACTTCAAAATCACATTGTAAGAGCATATTTGATCACTGTATGAAGGCTGGAAAGACTGAAACTAACATTGGCTCCAATGGGGATGGTAGCTCCTTGGAGGTACCAAGAACTTTAGACCTTTGGGAGAGCAGACCAGTGCTTTCAGCCATTGGGCAATGAAGTCAAAAACTCAAACTAAAATGCATGACTTAAAATCGACTCAAACTAACTTAACAACAAGACTGAAAATGGACTAACAAAGGACTCATGACTCAACTAAAAACTGACTCAATACTTAAACACAATCGACAAACTGGAAATGATGCTCAAAGTGGAGCTTATTCATCACAACCTACTC
>APFE030480346.1:35958-60184 GCA_000404065.3 Pinus taeda | reverse complement strand
TGTGCCCATGTAGTCCCCATATTGTTATTATTGTGCCCCATAGAAGCCCACTATTGTTATTATTATGCCCTTACATTATTATTGTTATGTCAACTACGATTATATTATGACCCCTAAGACTCCTATATATAGAAAGGAGGTCTTGTCATTTGTATCATCAAAGAATTGTTCATTTGTGTAATGTAAAGGAGGTTGCCCCCTCGAATAGGCTTATTTCTAAGGTGTTGATCTATCTTTTCTATCTTTTTGTGAGCTGGTTCCATAACACTGGCCTAGTATTTACCAAATACATTAGGTAACCCACCAACTGACAATATGAGGTAGGATCCACAAGACTTGAGTTGGAGCTCCTCAACTTCTTGAGGTTAGTGCTCATAGGAGTAATACTCATGTTAGAGTTCATCATCCCAAATTTTTTCAATAACTTGATTATTTAGTTTCTTTGCCCCAAATATATCTCCCCAGGTCTCTACCATACTTCTAGACCTAGGTAGTAATGCATCAGTCCTAGATACTTCATCTCAAATTTAGCGACCAACATTTTCTTGCACTCTAGAATTATCCATTCTACACTGTTGATGAATATATCATCCACATATAGTAGGCTAATGACTATCTCATTATTCACGACCTTAATATATATATTAAGATCAACAATACTCTTCATGAACCAAATCCTGAGAAGATATGCATCCATTCTTGCATAACATGCCCTTGGTGCTTGCTTGAAGCCATATAGAGCCTTCTTGAGTTTGAAAACATGAGAGTCTGTGTCATTCACTTCAAATCCTTTAGGTTTTTTGATTTACACTTCCTCATCAATGGTCCCATTCATAAATGAGGTCTTAACATCCATTTGAAGGATATTCCACCCCATTGTAGCATCCAGTGAAACCAACAGTCTAATGGTAGTGTACCTTGTAGTAGGTGAAAATGTTTCTTCATAGTCAATGCCTTCCTTTTGAGAGAAACCTTTTGCAATTAACACTGCTTTGTATTTTTCTATACTTCCATCAACAACATGTTTGATCTTATAGATCCACTTCGATGTGACAACTAATTTGTCACTAGGTCTAGGAATGATTTCCCAAACCCCATTCTTCATGATGGATTGATATTCTTCCTGTATAGCTTTCTTCCAAACCTATTCATGCCCAACTTCTTGGAGTGTACATGGTTTGGATTCAATCAAGTTTTTCATATATGCAACATAACCAGAATACCTTTTCAGTTTCTTACTTTCCTTGGAGGACCCTTTCGCAACTTCATGTCCTTCAACATCTTCTAATGTAGCTTTCAACCAAATTGGCCTCTTCCTTGTGGTTGTGATAACCACTAATTGAATAGGATCACTTGGTCCTTCTTCTTCATCATTTACAGTAGAGTTCTTATGAACTTCATCTTCTTCAAATACGAGAAATTCTTCGTCATGAGAATCAATAGGAATATCCATTGATTTCTTGTATGCTTGATTCTAATCAAATATGACATCCCTTCTTACTTCAATGTATCTTCCATCCTTTATGTAGATTCTATATGCTTTTGAGGAAATATTATAACCAATGAATATTCCCTTGATGCTTGTCGAGTCCAACTTCTTTCACTTGTCTTTCAAAAAATGGACATATGATGGACTTCGAAATATGCAGAAATGATCCAAACTCAGCTGCTTTCCCGTGAATACTTCCTCAGGTTTAGTATTGTCAATACTCTTAGAGGACTTCTATTTTGAACATACATGACAGTCATCTCTACTTCGCCCCATAAGAACTTTGGTAGATTTTGATCAAGGAGCATAGTTTGAATGCATTTCGTTTGACCTATTCTTCCTTTAAGCCAATCCATTTTGTTTGGGTAGTAGGTAACAATGAGTTCCCTATTAATACTATATTCAATAAGCTCTTTAGAGCTGTATTCCCCACCATTTTCAGACCTTAGAGTCTTTATCTTCTTTTCGGTTAGGGTTTCTACTTCATCCTTAAACTTCTTGAACTTATCAAATACTTGAATGGTCATTAATGAATGTTACATAGTAGAGATGACCTACAAGTGTCTCATCATACATGGGCCCACATAAATCGGAATGGATGAGATCTAATATTTCTTTAGATCTAGATTCACTATGATGAAATGACTTTCTAGTATGCTTCCCCAAAGAACATCCCTTGCACACAACTTCATGGTCTAACTTCATATCAAGAATACCATGAACCAATTGACTAAGAGTATGGATGACCATATAATGAAGATAGCCATACCTTAGATGCCATAGTTCAATGGGACTTATTTCCATATGAACCAGATCTTGAGGAGATGGAGTGATACATAGTAAAGACTTCCTTCGTGAACTCCAATAACCCTATCTTTGTCAATACTATAGTTCTTTACCCAAACCAATTCTTTTCTATGAACAAAAGAAATTCTTTCCCCTTTGTCTTCTAAACAAGAAATAGAAAGTAAATTGTTTTTCAAAGATGATAATGGTCAATTGATCATGCCAGAGCATCTAAGATATTTATTTTGGGATTTTGGGTTTTGGTTTTTATGGAGGACCATACACAATTTTTTTTATAAGGATGATGTATTTAACCCTTTTAGACAGTACTAATAAATAACCAAAGGGTTGCTATTTAACTTTACACAGTGATTTAAGTTGATAAGATGTGCAAAAGGAATAGTAAGTAGATATGATTACTTTAAATTTCAAATAGAAAGATAAATCATCATAAATTAGAAAATATTTGACCAATGTTCAAAAGTTAAACAAAATATGCCTAAAATTACATAAGATACTGACAATTTTATGATTTAGAGGGAGCCTTTCAGACAAACATTCCAATATGTCAATCTCTTTAAAATAATAACTTCAGAAGGAATTTTAAGAATAACTATAACAAATTTATTCTCACCTGATATCTTTGTAAAACTTAAACATATGCATAATTAACAAAATGATTAGAACACATGAAAGACTTAGAGAAGAAAACGAGACTATATGATATAAAATTTAGAATCCTTTGCTTTATTATCGGTGATCTAGAAAGAGCTTGTACATCAATGCTTTACAAACTTGCTTATGGAAATGTACCACCTTTAATAACTCATAGAAGAGAGTTATTTATACTAGTTTGGATAGTGAACAAAATATCCTAAACTGATTAAAAAAATAGCTTGAAAGAAAATAGGAAAAGAAAATTGTTGACTGATGTGCCCCTATTAGGTAGGAAGTTGTTGATGACTGTTCCTTCAAAAAATGTTGTGTTGTCTTCTTGTTGGGATGGAAAGTTAATCAATTGTTTCACACAATTGATCCCACCTCTACTCACTTGGTACCTCAATATTTACCATTCTTCTAAATATCTCATCAACTTCGGTATATCTTTCAAAATTGGGTTTAGTGAGAAAAATATGTCCAACTTCATATTTGATTGTGAAAATATTCCATAAACTCTTTGCCAGTAATCTGTCTTTTTATCCCCACAAATTAACTACTATCTGTTGCAATATCATATAATCTTTCACATTAATCATCCAATTTTACTAGCCGATCATTTGATGTCACTAACTCTGGTAAACCTTTCTTTTTCAAAATACTAAATTTAGAATGAAACCTTTTGACTACAATGTTCAAAGCCTCACACTTTGTTTTCAACTGAGTCAGTAGATTCTTCTTCATTAGGACTTTCTTAATCTCCAAAATGGTAGCTGTCCTATCTGGAATATTTATCTCTTGTAATTGTTGCCTAGTCTTAGAGTTTAATACTTTGATCATCCATGTTGCTTCTTTGGGTTTTGCGATCAATGTTGCCCTTTGATTATCTATCTTTGTCCTACATCTAGCAATCAATTCTTGATACTCAAAAATAATTTGAATAGATGGCCATACTTCTGTTATGGAGTGCCTGACATCTAACCAGATGTCCTCTTTGGCCTGGGCCAAAGTGTCTGCCATTAGAGTCTTACTCTCTAATTGTTTGACCTTTAGTTCTAAACTGTGTGATTTTTGCATTTCCTCTACATATAGGGTATCATTATTTACCTTCTGTGACTCCAGGGATTGGAACTTCTGAGTAACTTTTCATTATGTTGTTTTTTGTGCCTATAAATCCTATGATAGCCTTGTTGTTTCAATTGTTGCTGAAGATGAATCAATGTCAGTAGGAGATGAGCTTGGATCTAAATTAATATGGGAATTGCTATCACTAAGGTCACAACAAGTTGTGCTGCCTCTTTTTCCTTAAATAGTTGTTCTATTTTCTCTTCCATTTTCTTGATCTATATTTTCTTCTCAATAATGAGCTTTAACATCTCCTCCGTGTGCTGTTCATTTTCTACCATATCTTTGGTTTGTGGATCCTCGGTTGAAGGCAGTTTCAACTGTTTCTTCAAAGTTGTTATCTTTATATTCTTCTTCTAGAGTATTTCTTCAATTTCTTTACAATCTTGGGGATCATATCTAATTTTGACAATAATATCTTCTAAAGACTTCAATTTGTTATCTTTAGCTAAAGATGACAGTTTTTCAATCTTAAGTTGTGACTACACATTTGACAAGGCAGTTCTGAGCTTGGAAATAGACATGGTAGTTGTAGTCATTGTTGAAAATAACATTTAACCTAATTGCCTATGCAAATCCATTTTATCAATAGGATGTATCTGGTTTACATCAAATGAAAATATGGTCTTCTTGTAATCTGATGTGGATTTGGGAAATGGAATTTGAGCTTGCAAAAATGCCATTTGCATCCTTCCTCTTTCACTATCAAAGGCAGAGAGAAGTTTGTGCTGAGAATTGGATGTCCATTTCCAAAACTAACTGTATACTTGTGATTTAAGACTTTCATTCCTTTGTTTGACTTCCAAAAATGTTAAGAAGATATTAGTATCTCCTATTAATCTAGTCTTAGTTGACTGAATAATCTCTAGAGTTTCAGTTAAAGAAGGATTTGAAGAAGTAGAAGGAGGTTTGGGATCATTGGTCCCTACTGATGAAACATCTTCTAAATCTCCAAGATCAATTATTTGTGGTGGCTTGCTCCCTGATGACATTGATGATCTGGTGTTCAATTTATTTTGTAGTATATAGTACTCTTTAACTGATTTTGTAGCCGACTGAGTTTCCTCTCTTACTCTTTTGTGTTGAGTACTTTGAGTGACTGGAGTATTTACCTGTGGAGTGGTTATAACCTGTTCAACTGCTTCTAAGAGAGTCCCTTCATACCACTACTCCTGGTTCATAAACATCTCCAATTTTGGCCTGGGAGCATGATTGTAAGGTGTTTCCTTCAACTAAACTCTAAGGGCTAAATTGATCCCAAAAGGATCATAAGACCAGGTGAAGCTTGGATGGAGATTCATGCTCTTCAATAATTTGTTTACCTCTATACCTGCAAACTTATTTTTACAAATGAATGTCCCTACCTTGGCTTTGAGTTTGAACTGTGACTTCTTCTTACTTGAGACAAAATGGACTTCATCCATACTTATCATTGGCCTGATGTATTCCAGTGAGAATATCCTCATTGGCACATACTTAGGAAGTTTGTATGGAGCCAACTCACTACCATATATCCTAATCTCAATGTGGTTATAGTATAGATACCAATCACCAATCTTGGTTTGTTCAGATAAGTGCAAAATCTTCCTAATCTCTTCTCCAATTCTGGGCTCTGCCTAGCTATTGAGTAATTGAAGAACTGGATGTAGAAAAGAATCTATAAACTGAGAGAATCTAAACTTTGATGATGTTGCTTTCACTAACTTTGTCCAATGAATCACTGATTTATTCACTCCTTGCTCATGTTGCCTGTTAAGATGAATGTGCAATGAATCTCCCTGTTGAAACAAAATCAAATTGATTATGACTGACCTATATCTGAACACTCCTTGTGTGGTGAAATTCATAAATTGTTCATGTATATTATTAGCCAGAAATTGGCTATAATTATACATAAAGGCAGGTTGATATTATTCACTGAAAATGGAAAAGAATCCAAAGATGGATTCATCAAGAAGTTGATCATTTTCATAGCCTAGGAGATATGATAACAGGGAGATGATATGTTTAGTGGCTTCAGGGAACATAGAAGATGAATAAGGTGGGTTTTTCTTGGGTAATTTAGCATCTTCCGGAAAGAAAAAGTTCAAAAATAAGGGCTCTCTGTGGAAGGTGAGTTTATTATAAAGGTCCATGAGAGTTTCTGGTGAGAAATGGCCGAGGTAGTCAGATGAAGGTATCATTAGCATTTGGTTTATACTCTGAGCGGTATTGGTGATCAATATTTTTCCATCTTGATCCATCACTGTTCTATGCTCAAGATCATACCTGGCTTGACACCAAGTGATCAAATAAGGGAAGTGATGAGTCTTGGGAAAGGAGTATAGGGGAAAAAATGTTTCCCAGAATGAATGGGATCTTCTTTATCTACATATTTATGTTTTAACCACAAATGCAATTCGTGGAAATCAAATTCACATTCACAGTGAGTGACTTTGAATAGGGATTCTACAAGGGAGAGTTGATCCAAGTCAAGCAACGTTGTAGATGGATTCCCTTCTTTGACAATCTATGTTTTAGCTTTGGGAACCATCTTGCTACAGGGGGGAATTCATAAATTGTTTTAGCTGAGAGACGGATAACAGGGGAAAAAATATACACAGAGCGAATAAAGATTTTGGTCATTGGATGGAAGAAGAAAAGTGGTAAATAGTAGAGCCATGGGATATTTATAAGTGAAATTGGGCTTAATTTTCCATTTAAATCTAGCCATAGGCAATTTATTGGAGAGGAGTGGGATTAATGTCTAACGGGAGGGTGAATGTTAATTAAGGCTAGAAACGGTATAGGAGCATATTGCGCAATGGCTTTGTGACGTGGTAGTTTGTGAATGGGTGAGAGATAATGGATTAATGACATCGCATGTTCCATATGGAGAAGGGGATAACGAGTGGATAGTATGGCACGAGAATGAGGTCAATGGATGGAAAAGGGGAAACAACTGGTGGGACTTCAAGGGGGGAGGGTGAGGTGGTTTATGGTTTTGTGCTTTGGGGGCCTGAAACACTACGGGAGTGCCACGTAGAAAAATATTGTGGCCATTAAAACTATTTTTCGAACCCCCCCCACACATTAACGAGAAATGGCTGAAGGGGGGCCAAAACGCTTCCTTCGCCATTGATCTGGGCTGAGTGAATTGTATCCGTTGAAAAGTGCCTGGCGTTTATTTGGTGTTGATTTGACATTTTCTCGCTTTCGCCCATATGAAAAAATCATACGTTATAGATATTAACAAGGGGATCAAGTTTATCACAATAATTAAACCTTGATTAAGGAATTTAAGCATTATTTAAAATAAATAACAAATTTCAAAGGCACGTTTGAACTAACAACCATAATTTTTATTTTCTAAAGAAAATATTTTATTTTATTGCTTATCTAACATTTTATCATTTGCCTTTTTTTTTTAGAGCAATTTCCCTATCATTTTTTATGATATGGACCTGAAATAATAATAAATCCTAACATTTTTTTTTTCAATTTTGTTTTTGGTCCATATCCTAACTTATCATTTTTCTATGGCATTTTGATTTTTCAACTAATGGCTAACTTATCAAAAATAAAAGAGCTACAACATCGTCTCCAATTGGGGACTCCTTTCTCTTGTAGAATGCAGAGAACTTGTAGATCCATGTGCCTTCTCATCGAGCTTTGGAGTCTTCGCTGTAAAAATCATACTGAGAGTTGGAAAAGTAAAATAAAACGGGACTTATTACAATGATGGTAGCAACATCTATTTCGAACTTCTCAATATTGAATATAATGCTTCAGAAATCTTCCGTTAATAGAAAATGTGGAATATTGTCCCTCTTGATTTTGTAACAGAAAAGTGTTGTTCCCTTTTACTTCAGCAATAGCTAGAGGTCTGAACCATAGGTTGTCAAAATTTTCATGTTTTCCTTTCTCTTCTCTTCTAGAATCCCATATTAGAACTAAATGTCCCTCCTTGAAGTCCCTTTCCCTGGCTCTTCTATCAAACATGCTCTTCATTTTATTCTGATATTTTTTCAATTTGTATTGGACTTCATCTATGTTCTCATTTAGTTGAATGATTTGATTTATCCTCCTTGAAAAATCACCAGGTTCATCAGTTGATTCTTGTAGAAACTTTAAAATAGGGAAAGGAAAGTTGGTAGGGAAAATTGCATCTTTCCCATAAACTAATTGAAAAGGAGACTTTCTAATAGATCTCTTTGGAGTAATCCTGTTTTCCCATACTACATATATTATATGACTTTCCCAGCTCTTCTTATGATTTTCTAAAGTTTTCTTGATAACCTTTACCATACTTTTATAAGATGATTCTGCAAGACCATTGCCTTGGGGATAATATGGAGTTGAATGGTGTAACAGAATCTGATATTTCTGGAAAAACTCAATCATTTTAATACTGGAAAATGTTGTGGCATTGTCAGTAACAATCTGTTGTGGGAAACCAAACCTAGATAAAATGTTTTCTTCAATGAATTTGATCACTACTGCATCAATAACATTTCTTACTAGAATTGCTTCCACCCATTTAGTAAAGTAGTTTGTTGCAATGAGGATCCATCTATGCTAATTTCTTGAAGTATGTGAATCTCATCAATAAAATCTAATGCCCACTAGAGAAAAGGTGCTGAGACCAATGTTGGGATTAGTGGAAGAGCTGCCAGTTTTTTCTTACCAACAAACATCTGACAAGGGACACAACTTCTAACCTTTTCTCCTACTTGTAAGAATAATGTTGGCCAATAAAATCCTACCCTTAATATATTATATGATGTTTCTCTCCAAGCATAATGTCCTCCACAAAATCTTGCATGAAATTGATCAATGATCCCTTATGTCTTTGATTCTGTTAAACATAAACATAATAACAAGATATTGAGAGGGTCTTCCTAGTACAGATTTGCGTTTATGATACAATATTTGATTGCTTTCAATTTGAGAGTTTTACATTGACTTTTAGAAAATGATGCAGGACATTCAAGGTGAATCAAGAAATTTACAATATCTTGATACCAATTTGATAACAGAAATTTCTCATCAAGATTTATAGAAATGGTCTGATCTGAAGGTAAATGTTCTTGTGGATTCTTTTCTTCAGGATGCAAGGAAGGTCCTTGTGGATTCTCCTCATTTAAATTTTGGAAAAGTTCTCATGGATTCTCCCATTCTGCATGGATAGAAGGTTCTTGTGGATTCTTCTCATTTGAATTTTGGGAAGGTTCTTGTGGATTCTCCCCTGGTATTTCCAAAACAGAGTTGATGCTTAGAACTTTATAGTTGGACTCAGATAGAATCTTAGCTAATCCTTAACCCTTTACTAGCTTTATGGTTTTGATAGTTAGATCATAATCCAAAATTTGGGTGATCCATCTACCTCTCCTCCCATCGGTATCTGGTTGAGTGAGAATAGTTTTAAAAATGGTGTTGGGGACATAGGCTATGATGGTTGAATGTAAAACATACATCCTAAAAGATTTAAAAGATTGGACTAGGGCATAAGCCTGCTTCTCAATTATGTCATATTTGAGCTCAACATCTCTCATGACTTTGCTGAAAAGGGATACAGGTTGGTCATGGGAATCTTCATTCTTTTGTAGTAAGACAACATCAAGGGTTATTTCAGAGGCAAAGGAAAAGATGCTAAATGGTTTGGTATAATCAGGATTGGCCAAGGTTGGGGCTCCAGAAATAGCTTTCTTAATTTGATGAAATGCATATTTGGAAGAGACAACCCATTTAACCTCATGACCCTTCTTAAGCATATCAGTTATATCTTTGACAATTTCAGCATAATTGGGTATGAATCTTCTTAAAAAGTTTACTTTACCAAGAAAAGCTTGAACTTGCTTCTTATTTCTTGGTAATGATAATGTCTGAATGGCTGATACCCTATCTGGATCAATGAATACTCAATTTTTAGAAATTATATGGCCGAGCAATTTCCCTTCTGTGATAGCAAATAGAGACTTCTTTGGATTTAACGATATTCTGAATTTCCTACATCTTTCAAAAACCTTCATCAAGTGTTTTAAATGCGTTTGATCAGAATTAGAAAGGACTGTAAGGTCATCAAGATACATAACAAGAAATTTATTTACCTGGCCTACAAAAGCTATATCCATAGCTCTCTGGAATGTATCTCCTACATTTGTCAAACCAAAAGGCATCCTATGATACATAAAAGTACCCTAGGGTGTTGTGAAGGCAGTGTTTTCCCTATCTGCTTTGTCACCATACTCTGATTATAACTAGAAAAACCATCTAACATAAAAAGCCTGTTAGCTCCAGAAACTTATTAAGTAACTATCCATTTTAGGTAAGGGATAGTTATCCTTTAGTGATGCTTTATTTAAGTTTCTAAAATCAACACAGAGTCTAAATTCACCATTATTTTTCCTAATGGGTACTAGGTTGGCAAACCAATTAGAATATCTTAGTGGAAGAATAATCTGTGCATCTAACATTTTCTTAAGCTCTTTCTCAATAGTTGGCAGAAGAACTGGGTTAATTCTTCTGAGTTTTTGTTGGTAGGGTTTAGCTTCAATTTTTAATGGGATTTTATGTTTAATGAGGGATGTGTCGTAGGTTTTAAGATCAACATAAGACCAGGAAAAAACATCGTTATATTTTTAAAGTAACTTAAGATATTCATTTTTAACTTCTGGGGTTAAACATGTAGAGATTTTAATATTTTGTACTTGTTCTTGGCTTCCAATATTGATTTCTTCGATGTCATCTTCAGGAGAAATGGATGGAGGGTTTCGAGGGACATCATTATATTTGAATAGTTTATCTAAAGGAATTAACCCTTTAGGAATGAAGATGTTTGATAATTGTATGATGTCATGATCTGCAATCTTGGATTTTAATTTTGGATTATCATTAGCTTGAGGATTACTCATGTCAAGATTGTCTTCATCAATTTGCAGAAGAGAAAATTCACCTACAACTTGAAGGAAATATTTTAGTTGTTCATCATCCTCAAACACCTGCCAATACTTTTGGTTATTTGGTATAGATGGCATGCATTTGACCTCGATTTGGTATAACACTTGTGTTTGATCAGGAATCTTAAATGAGCTTTCAGAGATAGCCAAAGAATTTGCAAGTATGTTTTCATTTCTAGGGACATAAGTTATGTTGAAGGCATTAAAGATTTTTTCAATGGAATCCCAAATCTCATTTTGATAAGACCTAAGCCTAGGATGCTTTGTTTGGCAAAGATTCCTAACCTGTCTCACAATGAGTTTGGATTCAGTGAAAACAATTAGGTTGTCTACCTTTAAACTCTTGGCTATTGTAGTCCTGGAAGGAATGCCTCGTATTCTGCTACATTGTTGGTAACTTCAAAATCAAGTTTACATGATTGTGTAATGTTTCCTTTTTTCTGGTGAGATTAATACTACCCCATCCCCTACTCCATCCTTTGTACAAGAACCATCAAAGAATAGCTTCCACACATCAGTTTGATTTGATATATGGTTTTCATCTACATCTTCAATTTTTACTTGAGATTCATGTATTTGATCTTAAGAGAGTTGAAAGCAGCTAAAATCTTGATCACTTGCATAGATGGGGTGGTTCCTTGGTTGATCTATTTTGCATACCATTTGCACAAATCTAACTTCTCTATACAACCTAAGTTGTTCTCCCCCATAAACCAAAATAGTGGCATAAGACATGGCCATCTGAAGAGTTCCCCCTAATTTGGCATAGCAAGACCTTGAAAGGAGGATTCCAAATTTGGGAGGGATGTCAGTGACAACTATATCTAATGCTATGCATTTTACTGGGATTTGGGCAAGAGTGTGTACTAAATCCTTAATCAATCCTAGACAAGGTACCCTCTTGGAATCAAAGGTGTATAAATCATGATAGGATCTAGTTATGTCAAGATTTAAATGATCCATGATGGTTTTTGGCATGAGATTATGTGATGCTCTAGAATCAATCATACAATTGTATGACATGGAATAATTTGTCCTTAGTGTCACGTAGAAAGGGGGTAGTATTTCATCTATCATATCTGAGCTAGGACCAAAGATAACTGCTGGTTTTTCATCCGGAAGGCTAATAACATTGCTTTCAGCGTCAACAATGGTGTTTTGTATCCATTTGGAAACTTGATTTTTATATCTAGGGTTTTTTGGAACTTCTAAAAGTGGTAAGGGATCTTAACTCTTTCTAACTCCTTTTCAACATTAAATGTAGTTAAGACAGTTTTATCAATTTGAGTTGTATCAGTTGACTGATTTAATGGTCGAATAGTAGTTGTCTGAGTCTCAACAGCGTTGGTATGAGGTTGAATTGTTGGAGGTTCCTTAAGAGGTCTTTCGGGACCAAGTCTAGGTCTAAGATCATATCTTTTGTTTAGCTCAACAATTAGAAATTCAAAGAAGGCATGGTATTTGGAAATCTGTGAGGATTCTTGATCTTCTTGAACTTGTTTATTCTATGAAAGAGCAACAATAGTGGTCTGACCAGAAGAGGTATCCATATTGTTAATGTTTTCAGTGATAGTCATGGTATTGTCATCAGGCTATTGATCATCAATCAATAAAGGAGTTGGAACCTACTGATCATTACTAGGCCTTTGAAGAATTTGTAGTTGTGGAGTTCTTTTGTATTGGCCTTGATTTTGATTTTGAGGTCGAGTGACCGTATGCTGAACTGTTCTGGGTTGAGTTTCAATCTTGGAAATTATATTGGATAGATTTATAAGAAATGAAGTGATCTCATAAATTTTGGAATCTTCAATTTTAGTTTTTGAAGAAGTAGAGGATTCTTAACTAGATTTAAGCTTTCTTTGGGCCTTTTCCTCTTTAGCTTTCAAGGTGGCTGAGGCAACCCCATTTACTTCCACTTCTATAACATTAGTCTGCATGTCTTCAAGAGTCATAGAAGTTGTTTCTCTTAACATTACAACAAAATCATCTTCAAAGGCTTTTGAAAACCTAGATTTGGCTATTGCTACAGGGGGTTTGCAATCAGGGGACATCTTATGGTAAATTTTGTTGAACCTTTTAATAAAATATGTTACAGGTTCACCAAAGTTTCGTTTTAGTTCTTCAAACTCAATCAAAAAGTAAAGAGGGTCATTCTTCACACCCCATTGGTTTTTGAATATATTTGTTAACTCCTCCCATGACCTAATGGAATTTGTAGGTAACTGCCTAAACCAGGTTCTAACATTTCCCTCAAGAGATTAGACAAACAACCTCATGTAAACATTTTCTTGTTCTATGTTCATATTATCTACAAAATCAAGAAATGATTGAAAGTGTTCATTAGTTGAGGAACCAGTTTCTCCATTATACCTAGGAAGGTGTTTTAAATATCCAGGAGGGAATGCATCGAGGTTTTGAGGAAAAACTAAAGCTACATATCTAACCTGTACAATGGGTTGGAATTCCATAGTAGAAGATGGTGTATGAGGTGTTTGTGTAGATGATTAAGAAGAAGAAGAGGAAGATGGTGATAAAGAAGGTGTATATCTGTGTGGAGGTGAAGAAGGAGGAGATGAAGAAGGAGGAGATCTCCTAAATGAATTTAAGGGAGTCTTTATAACTAACTTCTGGACCTGTGATTGAATATCCTCTTTTGTTTAAAATAGTGGTTTTGAGTATATAAAGAAGGTCCCTTCAGGTTGTTCAGAAGTATAAGGGAATGGATAAGTAGCAAGGGATATGAGGTCTATAGGTTTGAATTCAAGTAAATGAACACCCAATTCAACCTCAGATTTAGGTGATTCTAATGGTAGTGAGCGTTCTTAACATGTTTCAAGTGAGTGAATAAGGAAAGTTGATTTAAAATCAACTCCCTTACCTAAAAGTTCAGAAACCCTAGGTGATAATTGTGTCCAATCTTGATTGGATGGAATGTTCCTAAAGGGATATGATGATAATATATCTTCAGACTGCAGGGCTGAAGAAGAAGAAGAAGATGGTTGAAGTCTTCTTTTGGAATTGGCCCTTCTCACAAGTTTTTTTGGATCTGACAGAGGACTAACTATGTCAGATTCAGAACAGGATCTAGTGTGCTTAAAAGGTGCCAGTTTGGCACAGTGGAGTCGCTAGGTGAAGAATTTTGACCTATCTAGACCTTTAGTCACCTTTAAAGGAATAGGATTTATATCATTATCCTAGGAAAACTAATCAAATTCGAGTCCCTAGGAACGATGCCATATTGATGTTGTACCTTTGAGATGATAGTGGTCAATTGATCATGTCAGAGCATTTAAGATATTTATTTTGGGGTTTTGGGTTTTCGTTTTTATGGAGGACCAATACATAAAACAAATTATAAGGATGATGCATTTAACCCTTTTAGATAGTACTAATAAATAACCAAAGGGCTCCTATTTAACTTCACACAGTGATTTAAGTTGATAAGATGTGCAAAAGGAATAGTAAGGAGATATGATTACTTTAAATTTCAGATAGAAAGATAAATCATCATAAGTGGGAAATTTTTTACCAATGTTCACAAGTTAAACAAATATGCTTAAAATTACATAAGATACTAACAATTTTATGATTTAGAGGGAGCCTTTAAGACAAACAGTCCAATACCTTAATCTCTTTATAATAATAACTTCATAAGGAATTTTAAGAATAACTGTAACACATTTATTCTCACTTGATATCTCTATAAAACTTTAACATATATAGAATTAACAGAATGATTTGAAGACATGAAAGACTTACTGAAGAAAACAAGACTGTATGATATAAAATTCAGAATCCTTTGCTTTCTTCAGTGATCTAGAAAGAGCTTGTACATCAATGCTTTACAAAATTTTTTATGGAAAGGTACCACCTTTAATAACTCGGAGAAGAGAGTTATTTATACTAGTTTGGGTAGTGAACAAAATATCTTAGACTGATTACAAAAATAGCCTGAAAGAAACTAGGAAACGAAAACTGTTGAATGATGTGTACCTATTAGGTAGGAAGTTGTTGATGACTATTCCTTCAAAAAATTATGTTGTCTTCTTGTTGGGATGGAAAGTTAATCAATTGTTTCACACAATTGATCCCACCTCTGCTCACATGGTATCTCTAGATTTACCATTCTTCTAAATATCTCATTAACTTCGGTATATCTTTCAAAATTGGGTTTAGTGAGAAAAAGATGTCCAACTTCATATTTCATTGTGAAAATCTTCCAAAAACTCTTTGCCAGTAATATGTCTTTTTATCCCTACAAATTGACTGTTGTCTACTGCAATAATATATAATCTTTCACAGTAATCATCCAATTTTACTAGCTGATCATTTGATGTCACTAACTTTGGTAAACCTTTCTTTTTCAAAATACCGAATTTAGAATGAAACCTTTTGACTGCAATGTTTAAAGCTTCACACTTTGTTTTCAGTTCAGTCAGTAGATTCTTCTTCATTAGGACTTTCTTCATCTCCAAAATAGTAATTTTCCTATCTGGAATATTTATCTCTTGTAATTGTTGCCTAGTATTAGAGTTTAGTACTTTGATCATCCCTGCTGCTTCTTTGGGTTTTGTGCCCAATGCCACCCACTGATTATCTATCTTTGTCCCGTATCTAGCAATCAATTCTTACTACTCAAAAATAATTTGAATAGATGGCCATACTTCTATTATGGAGTGCATGACATCTAACTAGATGTCCTCTTTAGCCTGGGCCAAAGTGTCTACCATTAGAATCTTACTCTCTAATTTCTTTACCTTTAGTTCTAACCTGTGTGAATTTTGCATTTCCTCTACATACAAGGTATCATTCTTTACCTTCTGTGACTCGAGGGCTTGGAACTTCTGGAGTAAATTTTCATTCTGTTGTTTTTGTGTCTGTAACTCTTGTGATAATCTTGTTGTTTCAACTATTGCTGAAGATGAAGCAATGGTAGTAGGAGATGATCTTGGCTATGTACTTGCTATGGGAATTGTTGTCACTGAGGTCACAACAAGCTATGCTGGCTCTTTTTCCTTGAGCAATTGTTCTCTTTGCTCTTCCATTTTCTTGATCTGTATGTTTTTCTCAATAATGAGCTTCAACATCTCCTCCCTGTGTTGTCCATTTTCTCCCATCTCTTTGGTTTGTGGATCCTTAGTTGAAGGCAATTTCATCTATTTCTTCAAAGTTGTTATCTCTATATTCTTCTTCTAGAGTATTTCTTCAATTTATTTACAGCCTCGGGGATCATATCCAATTTTGACAATAATATCTTCTAAACACTTCAATTTTTTATCTTTAGCTAAAGATGACAATTTCTCAATCTTAAGGTGTGACTGCACATTTGACAAGGCAGTTCTGAGCTGGAAAGAGACATGGTCATTGTACTCATTGTTGAAAATAACATTTCACCTGATTTTCTATGCAAATCCATTTGATCAATAGGATGTATCTGGTTTACATCAAATGAAAATATGGTCTTCTTGTAATCTACTAGGATTTCAGAAATGGAATTTGAGATTGCAAAAATTCCATTTACATCCTTCCTCTTTTACTGTCAAAGGCAGAGAGAAGTCTATGCTAAGAAGTGGATGTATGTTTCCAAAATTGACTGTATACTTGTGATTTAAGACTTTCATTCTTTTGTTTGATTTCCAAAATTTTTGAGAAGTTATTAGTATCTTCTGTTGAGCTGGTCTCAGTTGACTGAAAAATCTCCATAGGTTCAGTTGAAGAAGGAGTTGAAGAAGTAGAAGGAGGTTTGGGATCAGTGGTCCTTGTTGATGAAACATATTCTAAATCTCAAACATCAATTATTTGTGGTGGCTTGCTCCCTTATGACATTGACAATCCGATGTTCAATTTCTTTTGTAGTCTATAGTACTCTTTAACTGATTTTGTAGCCAACTAAGTTTCCTCTCTAGCTCTTTTGTGTTGAGTACTATAACCTGATTATCTGCTTTTGTGAGAGTCCCTAAGGGTCGAAATGATCCCAAAAGGATCATCAGACCAAATGAAGCCTGGTTGGAGATTCATGCTCTTCAATAATTTGTCTACATCTATACCTACAAACATAGTGTTACAAATGAATGTCCCTACCTTGGCTTTGAGTTTGAACTATGACTTTTCTTACCCGAGACAAAATCGACTTCATCCATATTTATCATTTTCCTTATGTATTCCAGTGATAATATCCTCATTGGCGCATACTTAGGCAGTTTCTATGGAGCCAACTCATTGCCATATATCCTAATCGTAGTGTTGTTCTGGTACAGATACGAGTCACCATCCTTGGTCTGTTTAGGTAAGTGAAAATTCTTCTTAATCTCTTCTCCAATTCTGAGCTCTTCCTGACTATTGAGTAATTAAAGAACTGAATGTACAAAATAATCTATAAATTGAGAGAATGTAAATTTTGATGATGTTGTTTTCACTAACTCTTTCCAACGAATCAATGATTGATTCACTCCCTGCTCATCTTTCCTGTTAAGATGAATGTGCAATGAATCTCCCTACAGAAACAAAATCAAATTGATTATGAGTGAGCTATATCTAAACACTCCTTGTGTGGTGAAATTAATAAATTGTTCATGTATATTATCAACCAGAAATTGGCTATAATTATACATGAAAGCAGATTGATATTCTTTACTGAAAATATAAAATAATCTGAGGATGGATTCATCAACAAGTTGATCATTTTCATAGACTAGGAGATATGATAGCAGGGAGATGATATGTCTAGTGGCTTCAGGGAACATAGAAGATGAATAAGGTGGGTTTTTCTTGGGTAATTCAGCATCTTCTGGTAGAAAAAGTTCAAAAATAAGGGCTCTCTATGGAAAGGTGTGTTTATTATAAAGGTCCATGAGAGCTGCCAGTGAGAAATGGTTGAGGGAGTCAGATGAAGGTATCATTAGAATTTGGTTTATTCTCTGAGCGGTAATGGTGATCAAGATTTTTCCATCCTGAGTCATCATTGTTGTTTGCACAAGATCATACCTGGTTTGACACCAAGTGATCAAATTAGGGAAGTGATGAGTCTTGGGAAAGGAGTACAAGGGAAAAAGTGTTTTCCAGAAACAAATGGGATCTTCTTTATCTACATATTTCTGTTTTAACCATAAATGCAATTCGTGGAAATCAAATTCACATTCACAGTAAGTGACTTTGAATAGGGAGTCTACAAGGGGGATGTGATCCAAGTCAAGCAAGGCTGTAGACGAATTCCCTTCTTCGACAATTTTCTGTGTTTTAGCTTTGGGAGCCATCTTGCTACAGGGGGAATTCGGAAACTGTTTTAGCTGAAAGATGGATGATAGGGGGAAAAGTATACATAGAGCGAATAAAGATTTTGGTGATTGGATGGAAGCAGAAAATTGGTAAAGAGTAGAGCCATGGGATATTTATAAGTTAAATCAGGCTTAATTTTCCATTTAAATATAGCCGTAGGAAATTTATTGCAAAGGAACGAGATTAATGTATGACGGGAGGGTGAATGGTTCATTAAGGCTAGCAATGGTATAGGAGTGTATGGCGCAATGACTTTGTGATGTGGCGGTTTGTGAATGGGTGAGAGATAATGGATTAATGATGTGGCAGGTTCCGTATGGAGAAGGGGATAATAGGTGGATGATATGGCGTGGGAACGAGGTCAACGATTGGAAAAGGAGAAACCATTGGCGGGATTTCGGGGGGTGGGGGGCATGAGGTAGTTTACGGTTTTGCGCTTTGGGGGCCCGAAACACTACGAGAGTGCCACATAGCAAAAGAGGGTGGCCATTAAAACTAATTTTTGGAACACCCCCCCTCGCGTTAATCTGAAATAACTGAAGTGGGCTGAAATTCTTCCTTCGCAGTTGATCCGAGTGGAGTGAATTGTATTTGTTCAAAAGTGCCTGACATTTATTTGGTGCTGATTTGACGTTTTGTCGCTTCCGCCCATACGAAAAAATCATACGTTATAACTATTAACAAGGTGATCAATTTTATCACAATAATTAAACCCTGATTAAGGAATTTACGCATTATTTAAATTCAACAACAAATTTCAAAGGCACGTTTGAACTAGCAGCCTTAATTTTTCTTTTCTAAAGAAAATATTTTCTTTTATTTCTTATCTAACATTTTAACATTTTCCTTCCTTTTTTAGAGAAACTACCCTATCATTTTTTATGATATGGACCTGAAATAATAATAAATCCTAACATTTTTTATTTTCAATTTTGTTTTTGGTCCATATCCTAACTTATCATTTTTCTATGGAATTTTGATTTTTTTCAACTAATGGCTAACATATCAGAAATAAAAGAGATACAACACCGGGAACATAGAGAATGTTGTTGAGATGCAACTTTGATCCATTGTCCATCTTTAATGATGTAGATCCCAGGCCTCTAACAACATAGCTTTTTTTGTCACCCAATTCCACTACATGAGAGGATGACTCCTCTGATAGTGTGTGTAGTTTCCTACTTTCACCTGTCATGTGTCTCGATGGTCCGCTATCAATAATCCATGAATTGTCACTAGAAGGAGATCCTGTAAGGGTAGCCAAGAATCCATGACTCTTGAATTTGTTGAATAGATAGTAGATGATATTCTTGATCCATCTTCCTATAGAGTTGAAACCCAAACTTAAGTAGTTCACCATAGAGGGAGAATCCATTCCAACAAAGTGATATTCGACTTCTCTTGACCTTAGCTCTGATACCATGTTGGAAAATCAAGGATATTATATTAGGGTTTGATTCTCCTTTCTCACTAACTACTTGTGAGTGTGTTGGATTCTTTTACTTCTTTATTATCTTATCTTTCATCAAGCAATTATACATACATGGAGATCACAAAACAAGAGACACAGGGTATAGGCACATGCTAGGGAAAAAACCCCCTCGAGGGGAAAACCTAGTCAATGTAATTCTTCCTTTCAATAGTATTCTTTCAGACTCTTTACCCTAGACCAAGAACAAACTTTCCCTCCACACCATAGCCTCCAAGATCTTTGACCATTTCCAGCAACTTCGACTAGGCAGTAGCTTCCAACAACATGCATCTTATGACAAGAATGAAATCTTAGGAGACTTTGATCTCCCAACCCAGACCATGAAATAGAGAGAGAGATTGGCACCAAAATTTTGATCTTCCTCTTCTCTAGAGACTCCCCCAAACTCCCACTTAATTCGTCCTCCCAGCAACAAACTTCTCACTTCTCCATCTCTTGAGATATTGAAGTTGTTTGAGAGTAAGTGCTCCAAATACTTCAACCTCCTTCAATATATAGGCTTCTTGTGGGTTTAATGGGGGTCCTTAGGCCAACTTGATCTTCCTTAGGCCAACATGATGTGGAGGACACATAATTCATATTTGACTTGACACAAAAACTTTTTACATGATCCAAAAGCCCAAGAAGGGTCTCTTCGAATGTACAATGACTCTATAAACTCAATATTAATCCTAGGAGTCCACAATGGGGAATTTTACTAATAAAATGATGACCCAAGCATGAAACCCATGCTTTAATAAGTCATTATTATAATGATAATAATAAAAATCTTTATTTTTTTGACAAGTATATTTACATAATGACTCAAGTACATTATTGAAGGCCAAACATAGTTACTTTTTCCAACATTGCACACTTATCGACATCTTATCCAAGATTTTTAATAGAACATATGGGATATTAATCAACTTACCAAACTCAAAGTGCATAAGGAGTCAAATATGGTGTTGGGTGTAGTATTTAAGGATATTTTCGGCACCCTTTTTGCTATTTTTGGCCATTTCCCTTCACTGAATCCATCAATCCCTTGGAACAATGTCACTCTCCCTGGTCAAAAATAAATCTTTTTCTTTGACATATTAATTATGCCATTTTTCTATTAAGTATCAAAAGAAACAATGTATTTTGGAATGACTAACCAGGGAAAATGTGGAAGAGATCCTTTGGAATTTTTTCTTTCACGTGTTGTTGTAATTACTAAATACTATGGGCAAACAACTGCTATTTTTACATGTTGTTACACCCCAGAGATTTTTGTTACACCCTAAAGGTTGTTGTAACATCACGAGTTGTTGTTACACCGTGATGTTGTTGCTACACTGTAAACTATTAAAGACCATGGCCGCTATTTTAGAGATAATTGTTGAAGACCATGAGATGTAACTCTATGTGGAATATTGAAAAGATCTAAGTAGTTATAGATGTAAAAATTGGCGTAACCATAATAGGTCTTAAATTGAAAACTAGTTCTAACAACTATTTTATTTCGTTTCTATTGAATCGATCAGCATAAGAATCATGATATCCTCATGACTGATTCGTTCCCTAATTTTGGGGCTCTGTAAGACTTTATAAAAAGGTTCAGTCCTATGAGAAGGGGACGACAACATTTGGAATAGTACTGATATTTTGATCTTGTATCTTTTAACTATTTAAATATAGAAAGTACTTGGTAATGATTCTGCAATTCCTATGTTGAATATTTAAGTAGTTCCGTTCCATTCCTACACCCTGCTAGGGAGGAAGCATCCTCCTCTTTAGCACGGATCGCAATATTGTAGAATTTTTCTACAAATCAGCTAGCTCTGATATCATGTAGAACTTTTCTACAAATCAGCTAGCTCTGATACCATGTAGAAATTTCCCACCTGTAGATCACCTGGTAATGCAATGTACTAAAGAAAAACACTTGATCTACTTCTACAAACAATTTAGCAAAAGATTAATCAACCATGAGCAGCATGAATAAGAACACATATAACTGATAAGAAGGAATCAATCACACATAACACAAAATAATTTACCCGGGGAAAGAACCTGCCTAAAACCCCATCTCTGTATTATCATACAAGTGGAAATATAGTCCAAATTACACAAATCCTTAGCTCGGAAGCTATCCAGCTCTCAGTACAATCCCTCTACTGCTCATAAATAGTCAAAGGCTTCTCACAAACCTTCTCCTCTACCCTCCAAACATCCTATTTCCTTGTGCAATTTCCTTGGGGTCTAGTGCTGCCACCTGTGTGAATTGGCCTCTTCACACACTCACTAACCCCTGATCTAACTGCACAAACTTGAAGGAGATAAATCCTCATCATGGATGAGCTTCCTTTATAGGAAAAATATTCATCCAAATGATAGTACATTGTCCCTTTTCTGATCTCAACCGGGTCTCTGTCTGAACTAACATGCATGAGTTATTCATGAGAGAATCTTCAATTATCTGAAGTGCAACAGTTATATGCAAGCATGAATTAACTAACTGAACTCACATTAATTTAAACAAACTATTTAAATCAAATATAACTAGACTTGACTCAGTTAATTGAGCCAACTAATTACTACTCAAATTAGAACTCATCCTTATCTCTTTAACTGATGGATAAATTCCTCAATTAATAGAGTAATTGTTGCATGTCCTCACATAGACTTCATTTTTTATTTTTCTCAACTAATTAACTCATGGTGAATTAATTAATTTATTTTCAAATAGTTGTTAAGTCCAAATTCGAATTTTACTTCCTATATTTAGTCCAGGGACTGACCAAAATAGGAATCCATCCTGAACTGCTAAAAATAGAACTTCTATTTTTAGCACTTCCATTTTTCATTCCCTGTTGCTCAATCCAGTATCGATGCCCAAACTGCTATTTTTAGTAATGCTATTTTTAGCACTTCTATTTTTATCAATTTCTTATTGCAAATTTTCAACAAGTATTACTAGTATACTTATTTTCTCAGATATTGAATGTGAATTTCTTATAGTCGTTGGATATGTTGTCGAATAGACACACTTTTGTTTTTCAGATTCATGGTACATTGTTTCATATTATTGTTGCACTCTAGTTAATAATACATGGTGCGCCTATTTATTTTCTGAAGCTTATGAAGTGTGAATTTCTTCTTTGCTGAATGAGTTTCATTTCTATAGTGCGTTCTTTACTTCCTACGAGTGTGAGTTCCATTTCTGAAAGAATGGTTTAAGAATTTTGTAAGTGTGTTCAATGACATTTCTTGTATTTCCTAGTTGTTCATGTATCAACACAGACAATGTAGACTCTTTTGAAATAAAAGACTTAACCTAGTTGATAATTATTGGTTGTGATTCAACCATTTTAAAGAGTGATAAAATAGTGCAAACATTTTTGTTTTGTTACCAGGGAAGGCAGTTGGCGATACAAACAACCATTGATTTTTCTTGAATTTTATTTTGATACAATGTTTCTAATTACACAGGTGTTGGGTGGTAAGACGAGAGGTAAGAAATTGCACACCCCTCTAACATACTTGAGTAGGCTAACCACTATGATATTAGGACACTTAGGGTGTGTAAATTTTTGATATTTTCTTTTAGAGTGTCTTTATTTTTACAGATGTTGGGTGACAAGACAAGAGGTAAGAACCTACACATCACTCTAACATACCTGAGCGAGATCACCACTATAGTAATTGAGACACTTAGGGTGTGAAATAATTACAGATAGGGTCCATGCGTAGGATGTATGAGTAAAGAAGAAACGATACATAGGAACTCTAATAAATCTACAGGAAAAATGGGTCATAAAAGGAACAAGAAAAATATGGATCTAGGGAGAAAAACATTTATTCAAGAATTGATCTCAAATTCAGAGAGAGAGCAGTCAAATCCGCATAGGGATGCAAGAAAAATAGATCTGCAGAAAGTTGTTACACCCATATCAAAATTAGGATTTTCTGGTTCCTCTGTTTTAGCACCCCACCTTCCTCAAACTAGCCTACAAACTCCCAAATCTGTAGATTCAACTCAAGAATAGTAGGGAGATCCTAGTGGCTAGTATTTTGGATTAGAAAGACAAGGGTAAACCAGTGGGCGGCACCAAGAACCAGAATCGTAAGAACATTCTTTTACTTATCAATACCCAGATTCAGGAAGTGCAGTAAAACAACTAGCTGATTTAGGTGGCTCCAGGGACACACATAGGATAAATAGGGCTTATGAAAGCTCAAAATCAAATTGATCATAATGCTTTTGAACAAGGACTAGAGGTTAGACCCCATTGTCCTGATCGCAGTGGTGCAAACAGTTTGTCAATTCGAGCTCGTGTGAGGGAGAACAAGCCAGTCAAAGTTTTGATCAAAGTTGGGCTGTGGCCCAGGTTTAAGTGTCCTACAATTTGACCAACCCTGAGGCATGAAACCTAGCTCCTGAAAGTGGGTGAAATTGTTACCCCTTTAATTTGTCTAATAACCCCTTTAATATATATA
>APFE030480346.1:17713-35938 GCA_000404065.3 Pinus taeda | reverse complement strand
CACCCCCAAAACAATATTAACAAAAAACAATTATTTAAAGGGCTGACGGGCCATGACCCCCACTGGCCCAACCACAAGCACATTCCAATATCAACATTAATGGGCGGTGGGCGGGCCACCTCCGGTGGACCCGACCCACACCCCACCACATAACACATTACCATAAAAGTTGAGGATGGCGGGGCTCGAACCCGCCTGACCAGTGCAGCCGGACCACCTCCTAGGCACCCTCACACATGCAACAACCAAACCTTAAATGTGCCCTCATACCATTTAATGCACCCAACCATGAACCAACATGTCATGGCCTCCAAAACAACTAATATGCCAGTCCAACTTCAATTCATTGTTGCGGAGGTTATGGGGTGGCCACCCAATGTAGACCTGACCCCCAACGAAACAAATTTTTGGTTTTTAAAAAATGAGAAAAGGTTAAACATGGAGGAGGCAGTGTTTGACCACCCAACCTCCTCCACCAAATTCAGACTTTCAACCATCACAATAAACAATCCTTTTGTGGACAAATCTGCCATGAAGCTTTATAAACCCATCCTTTTGTCGATGCACCTATGCATCATGGAGGACTAGGAGCACACACAGAAATCGAGGCGAGACAATTTTTAATTAATTTTTGCAGGTGGAACCATGATCTTGAAACAGGGCAGGGGGAACCATGATTGAGCAAAATTCTCAAGAGGGTGAAATTTTTGCACTGTCCAAATTGGACAAATTTTATGTCGATATTACACCTCTCAGTGACACAAACCCGATGGTGCAGTCAAAATTTCGATCTGAGCAGCAGATTTGTAGAGGACCAGGAGGAGGGAATCTTTGGGGAATCTAGGGGGAATCTAAAAGATTCCTTAAGACCCAGAATTCCACTTTCTTAGAATTCAGAAATTTGATAGTTGATTTTCCACTATTCAATGCCACAAATCTGATGGTGTGTTCAGATTTTCCATTTGCTCATTTCATTTTTTGGCCACTTTTCAAAGTGGATTGCAGGTGTCAGCATTCATGTGTAAGCAACCATTCAATGAGATTCTACGCCACGATATTGATGGTACGGGTAGCTTCAGCAGTTTGACATCCTTTTCTTCAAATGGCCCCTGGATGTGAGGTATATGCAGTGTGTTTATGTACTTCTTTTGCTATGCATTGTGCTGCATAAATCCCTATTTGATGTTTGATGTGGGATCATGTTTCTTACTTGTCTCATGATTCCTACTTGATGTGATGCGGAATCATCTGTGTGATGTACTTGTTGTCCTGATTCATCATGTTTTGTTCGAGATCCCTTTGTTGTATGTTGATGGGATACTCATGTGTCACCATGCAAGTTTGCATTGAGATACCTTTTATGCCATGTTGGTGGAATTTTCATTTTCATCATGCATGATTTTGTGTCATACTGATATGAGTCCTTTTAACTGAGAGTTCATGTAGCAAAACATCCCTTGGAGCCACTCCTGCGTGAGGGAATTTTCCTTGTATGATAGTGACATCACCTCTTATGTGCATCATCACTATTGACAACACTTAATGAAGTGGCCTACACCATCTTGACATCAGGGCCCGGAAACATACTGCCTCCTGGACGAACTTTGTTATCAACGGCTTATGTTTTCATGTGTTGATGAGTATCATGTTCCTCTTCTTTACAACATGCAAATGTATTCATTTATGTTCTTTTAAAAATGAAATTTAACACATCACGAAAGTATAAGGTCTTGGAAGGGTCCTTTGTCACACCCAGACCCGGATCAAGTGGTATTAGAGCAGTATTTGCATGGATGTGAATTTCAAGCATGAACAATGGAACGTGCAGCGACAAAGGATGAAAAAGCGATGTATGAGACCATGCTCAAAAATTCCAAAAGGGTGGAAATAATGTATGAAACTCTACAAAAAGAGACAGAGGAAAAGGGGCGATTGTAGCTTCAGTTGCAAGCCACGAAATAGGCCCTGGAAAAACTAAAGCACAACAACCAAGGTCTTCAAATAGATAACATTGAATTAAAGACGCTTCTACATGAAGGGAAAGAGGAAAACCATATTATTCTACAATAGCTACAAGCTAAGGACGAGGCCTTAGAAAAGCTGCAGTGTGACCCATGTGAGGTAAAAAATAATTCTCTAAATTCATGTATGTGTCCTGATGATGATTTCATTGTTTTTGAAAATCATACCATAGGAATTGGCTCCAAACTGTTGAAGAAAATGTGTTATGAAGGAAAAGGCTTAGGCATTAATGGCGAAGGCATTGTCAACTTCATCAAATTATAAGAATTACCTTGTCGAACAGGACTTGGGTATGTCAAAAAGGAAGTTGAGGAAGGCACCGAGACAACTAGTGAACCACCAACAACAGATGATGAGAAGCCATCATCAATTCTTTCTAAATCAATAGAGGAGGTAAAAGATGTTGATTTCCTTTTGGTTTCATCTTCACATAGTATGATTATTGTTGGAGATGTGGATTTACCAATTACAGGGACAAACATGAGGCTCCTTACCAGGATGAGGTGCGAGGAGGAAAAGGAACTGGGTGTTAATAACCAATGCATAATTCAACCATTGAAAGTTAAGCAGAGACCTCAATTTGGAGGCTTGGGATACACTGAGGGAGAATGCTTGAAGGTGTCATATTCTTCCGATACATCGTCGAAATCGTCGAGGAAAGAGAATGATGGGAGCACATGCCCATCATCCCATGGCAATGCCCATGGTAGGGAAAGAGCTGAGTCAAGCTCTTATAACCATAATGACACCAGAGATGGAAAGGAAATGTATAACTAGTCTCGAAATTCAAATGTTCAATTCGATTATAATCATGTTGTTAAAGAAAAATGTAAATCATGGAATCGAAAAACATGTACCTTTTGTGGATTACATAACCATACATTTTCTAAGTGTTGGAAAAGAATGCTAGCACACAAAAGAATGAGGCATGAAAAACCCTCTCAACAACAAGTAAAGAAAAATGTTAAGAAGATCTGGAGGAAGAAGACCTATTGCAGTCATTGTGATAGAATTGGTCATCAAAGATCCACTTGTTGGAGGATCTATCCAGAGCAGTGCCTAACAGACAAAGTGTCGATACATGAACCAGGTGAAACAATTGTTCAACAAGAAAAATCACCACGCGGAGGCAACCCATTCACCTTGATAAGTGAAAAATGGTTTCTAGATATGTTAGTTTGTCATGGTCATGCTTTTGTAAATCATTTGTTGCATTTTAAAATGTAAAAGTGATGATGTGTTTTCCATCACTTGTTAAGAAACAATGACGTCTGATCTTATTTTGAGTTGCATGATAAACTATGAAAGTGATTTCGTGTTTCCATCACTTGTTGAAGCAAAAATAATGTTTGGCCTTATCTTTCTAAATCATGTGTTGAAGTGATGATGTGTTTTTCCATCACTTGTTGAAGCAACAATGATATGTTGGCCTTGTTTTTGTAGTAGGGGTATTGTGTCCATCTTGATGTAAACTTGACCACTAAGTATGTGTTATAAAATCGCGGAAAGTATGGGATGCTTGGGTCATTAGTTGGTCATGAAATTCAAGAATGCAATTTGCAAAACAATGTACTACAAGTTGCAGAGGTTGTAGGTGTCGACTTATCTCTTAAGGCTCCAAAGAACAAAGGTGAAGGAGATGGAAGTGAGACCTTTCAAGATGCTTGTGATGCAGACAAGGTACAGCGAAGTTGCAGATTATTTTTCATGCTTTTGGAGGACCAAAAGCTCCTCAGTGGGGAGGATTAATCTAGGTGTCTCCAAGGACACACACAAGACAAAGAGGGCTTATGAAAGCTCAAAAATCAAAGTGATCAGAATGCTTTCGAACGAAGACCAGAGCATAGATCTCGTCTTCTTGATCGTGACAATGTGAACGGTTCTTCAATCCGAGATCGTATGAGGGAGAATGAGCCAGTCAAAGTTTTGGTCAAAGTTGGGCTGTGGGCCAGGTTTAAGTGTCCTACAATTTGACCGACCCCGAGGCATGAAACCTAGCTCTCGAAAGCGGGCAAAATTGTTTCCTACTTAATTTGTCTAATAATCCTTATGTTAGACAAAATTTTAAAAATGCCCTATTATTAAATTATATATATGTGTGTGTGTGTGTGTGTGTGTGTGTGTGTGTGTGTGTGTGTAATGTGGTGGCGGGTGACCACCCCTGCCATCCCCAACACCCCCAAAACTATATTAACAAAAAAATTATTTAAAGGGCCAATGACCCATGACCCCCACCGGCCCAACTGCAACCACATTCCAATATCAACATTAATGTGCTGTGGGCAGGCCACCTTCGGTGGACCCGACCCACGTCCCACCACATAACACATTACCATAAAAGCCGAGGGTGGCGGGGCTCGAACTCTCCTGGCTAGTTTGGCCGGCTCGCCTCCTAGACACCCTCACATATGCAACAACCAAATGTTAAATGTGCCCTCGTACCATTTAATGCGCCCAACCATGAACCAATATGTCACGACCTCCAAATCAACTAATATGCCAGTCCAACTCAATTCATTGTTGCAGAGGTTATGGGGTGGGCCACCCAATGCAGACCCGACCCCTAACAAAACAAATTTTTAGTTTTTGAACAAAGAGAAAAGGTTAAACATGAAGGAGGTGGCGTTTGACCACCCGACCTCCTCCACCAAATTCAGACTTTCAACCATCACACCAAACAGTCCTTTTGTGGACAAATCTGCCATGAAGCTTTATAAATCCATCCTTTTGTCAGTGTGCCTAGGAAGCAGGAAGGAATAGGAGCACACACGAAAATCAAGGAAAGAAAATTTTTAATTAATTTTTGTAGGTGGAACCATGACCCTAAAAAAGGGCAGGCAAAACCATGATTGAGCGAAATTCTCAGGAAGGTGAAATATTTGCAGTGTCCAAATTGGACAAATTTTATGTCAATATTACACCTCTCAGCGACACAAACTTGATGGCATAGTTAGAATTTTGATCTGAGCAGTGAATTTGCAGAGGACCCGAAGGAGGGAATCTTTAAGGAATCTAGGGGGAATCTAAAAGATTCCTTAAGCCCCAGAGTTCCACTTTCTCAAAATTCATAAATTTGACAGCTGATTTTGCACTATTCGATGCCAAAAATCTAATGGTGCATTCAGATTTTCCATTTTGTCATTTCATTTTTCAGCCAATTTTCAAAGTGGATTGCAGGTGTCAGCATTCATGTGCAAGCAACCATTCAATGAGATTCGATGTCACCAGATTGATGGTACGGCCAACTTCAGCAGTTTGTCATACTTTTCTTCAGATGGCCCCTGGATGTGAGGTATATGCAGTGTGTTCAAGTACTTCTTTTACTATGCATTGTGCTACACAGATCCCTATTTGATTTTTGATGTGGGATCATGTTTCTTACTTGTCTCATGATTCTTGCTTGATGTGATGTGGAATCAACTGTGTGATGTACTTGTTGTCATGATTATTCATGTTTTATTTGAGATCCCTTTATTGTATGTTGATGGGATACTCATGTGTCACCATGCATGTTTGCATTGAGATCCCTTTTATGTGATGTTGGCGGGATGTTCATTATCATCATGCATGAGTTTGTGTCAGACTGATAGGAGTCCTTTTGACTGAGAGTTCTTGTAGTGAAACATCTCTTGGAGCCACTCCTGCGTGAGGGAATTTTCCTTGTATGATAGTGAAATCACCTCTTATGTACATCATCACTATTGTCAACGCTTAATGCAGCGGCCTACACCATCTTGACATTGGGGCCCAGAGACATAGTCCCTCCTGGACGAACTCCATTATCAACGGCTTATGTTTTCATGTGTTGATGAATGTAATGTTCCTCTTATTTACAACATGCAGATGTATTCATTTATTTTCTTTTAAAAATGCAATTTAACACATCACGAAAGTAAACGGTCTTGGAAGGGTCCTTTGTCACACCCGGACTTGGATCATGAGCCCTAGAATAACCTGAACAATCGTCATAGGAATCTTTATCCACAAAACATTTTCCCGAAAAATCTTTGGGAGGGTACTCACCAAAACAAGAATCAGTCCATAATGGGAGACAATAACAACAATAACAATGATAGAACAAATGCCACTATTACCACTTTTGAATTTCCAATAAGTGATATAAGGGGTGAAGATCCCATGAAAAATCTTCCTCTATCAACCCTTCCATCTTTTCAAGGATTGAATGTAGAAGATCCTAATACTTTTTTGTTTGAATTGATGTTTTCTGTAGGAGCTATGACTACACTTTAGATGCTCAGAAGCTAAAACTATTCCCTACCACTCTGAAAGGAGCATCACTAAGATGGTTTATGGGACTAGGATCTGCTACTATCTGGACATGGGGAGACATGAAGACTACGTTTCTGTCGAAATAGTAGGACTATTGAGGGACCAGAGATTTGAGAGAGGAGATATTTAGAATGAAAAGGAAGGAAGAAGAAAAATTGGAAGATTATGCGGAACGATTCCATTATAATCTACAAAGATCTAAACATAGTGATCTAGATTCGGAAATTTTGAAATAATATTTATACAAGGAATGAGAGATGACTGCCTCGACATGTTGAACCTATTGGGAAAAGGAGATATATCTCAGGAGTCATTTGATGAGATAATAAAAATATTCTTAGTTTGTTTCATAGGATTGTCACGGGGGAGAAGCATGGCACGTAATGCCTCTGTTAGAATACAAAAATATGAAAATGGAGGTGTGAACATATCTGAGATTGGAAACCTATTTGAAAATATTATGGCTAATCTTCTTAGTACCTTATCTACCCAATTGATAACAACACAAGTGAAAAAGGCATGGGATGAAGCTGATAAAGCTTTGGTTGTGTTTTTCCCGGAATGTAAAGAGAAACATTCCTTGAAGCAATGTAGAGTTAACAACATCATCTTGTGCAATATCTGTGACCTAGAGCATTCTACAGGCTAATGTCCAGATCTTCCTAGACTGAAAGCAGTGCTTAAGGAATCAAGTGAAAAAAATTAGTCCTCCTTCTTTATTAGGTCCAGGAAGCCTTGGAAACCATGACCACCAGGTATGTCTCAACATTTTTCTTTTAATCTGTGGAATAATGCTTATAATGCTCAACAATTTCCATGACAGTATTCCACTCCTCCTCCAACTCAATTTCCTTCACTATGGAACCAATGGTATCCTTCTCCACCTTTTTAGTAACCTCCATCTCAACTGTATTCTTGGCCTCAAAATTGGAGGGGAAACTCTTTAGATCCATCTCCTCCTGCACTACCAGTACAACAACAATTGCAACTTCCACCTCTCTCGTCATCTGCTGCTACTCCTCCCATATGACCCCAATTACATGTATAGTATAACCCTAACCCAAATAATAAGGCAAACTAGAATATAGAAGCCCCCACTTCTTTCCAAACTTACTACATCACTCTTGTTGGATGCAACAAAATTTACCTTCGATCATGAAAAATAGTAAATCCAAAACCTCCCCTATTATCACTAAATATGAATGTGAATCACCTAAGGATGATACTATGGACCTTGATGATGTTATTACATATGTAACACCCAATTCAAATAAAAATGATACACCTGTAATATTCAATCTAGCTATTATGGTAACTAAGGATCCCTCATATCCACAAAGATTAACTTAAACTAGGATGATTCCACAACCCAAATTTGATTTTCTCAAGGAGTTTAAATTTTTTCACATAAGGATTCCCTTACTGCAATCCATTAAGGATGTCCCCATTTATGATAAAATAGTAAGATACCTATTTGTCAATAAACTTGGAAGGAAGCCCAAAGACCCTGTTACCATCCATGTGATGGGAAAACTGTCAGAACTAATAACTGGTTAGTCCCTTTTTACTAAATATAATGATCCAGGGAATCCTACAGTCACTATTTATATTGATAAGCATCCCATTCTGAATACATTAATTGGTTTAGGGGTAGCAATTTTTGTAATTACCAAGCAAGCCTTCACCATTTTAGGATTATATGGGCTAAGCCAAATACCTACAATGCTAGAACTAGCAGACATGTCACGTGTTAAACCCGATGGAATGGTAGAGGACATAGTGATCACAGTGGATTCTTGGAGGTATCCGAAAAAATTTCTTATTTTACAAACCAAATCAAACTTGGGGGGACATCCCTTGATATTAGGAAGGCCTTGGTTGGCCATTGTAGACGCATTCACAGGTTGTAGGTCTGGCTATATGACAATTTCATATGGACAAGCCATAAAGAACCTTAGCCTTTACCCCTTGCAAAATCAAGTAAATATTTGGAAAATTCCTTATGGGATGAATTTGAACCCAAATCAAATTATTCCCAACCAATCCTCACTCTTGGCAAAGCCCAATATTTTAATAATGAAATAGAGGATGATATTATCAATGGCATTATCAGTAATCGCCTTACTAATGGTTTGTAGATTTCTATGGTGTGGTTTTTGTGATTCTGGATTTGGATATTCCACAGTCTTCATTTTAGTTGTCTATGTTTCGAGTCTAGAATAAGACTTATCCTCAGGACTAATTTACAAAGAAGAGAAGTGTTGGCTATAAACATGGTATGGAGTGAAGTCATGTCTGGGGAGCCGACCAGATCAGGATGAAAGAAAATAATTTTATTATTTACAATAAGTTAATTGTTATTTAATACATTATTTATTTTTATTTTTATTTCTATATTAGTTTAATAAATGATTTTTTTTGTTAATTAATTCTAATTTGAATTATATTATAAAATTATGATATTATTTTTTACTACCCTTATATCTTTATAATTACTGTAGTGAATTAAATTTATAATTTTATTGTTATTTTAATTAAACCTATTTTATAAAGGAGTTAATATATTACTTTATTACTGCTAGATTATAGATTTTATGTAACTTATGTTATTAGTTTGTTGCTAATAATGTGTTATTAACATAGCTAATAAGATGTTATTTTATTTATTGTTGATAAATTATTCAATGTGGGGGAGAAGGGAAATCTAATTTATGTTAACTTCCAATCCTCCATCTCTATTGAGGTTGTGCGGGAGCTTGATGATTTCAAGTGCCTCACGCACTTTACATTTGAAGAAATTAAATACATTGTAGCATAAATCTTTAATTATAGAAAAAAGAGTATCATTGTGAGATTTAATTAAAATAAATAATTTATCAACAATAAATAAAATAACATCTTATTAGCTCTTTTAATAATACATTATTAGCAACAAACTAATAACATAAGCTACATAAAATCTATAGTCTAGCATAATAAAGTAATATATACACTCCTTTATAAAAAATAGGTTTAATTAAATAACAATAAAATTATAAAATGTAATTCACTACAATAATTATAAACATAAGGGCAGTAATAAAATTATTAACATCATAATTTATAATATAATTCACATTAGAATTTATGAACAAAAATCATTATTATTAACTAATACAAAAATAAAAATAAAAATAAATAATGTATTAAATAACAAATTAATGTACTGTAAATAATAAAATGACTTTCTTTCATCCTGAGCTAGTCGGCTCCCCAGACTTGACTTCACTCCATACCATATTTATAGCCAATGCTTCTCTTCTTTGTAAATCAGTCCTAAGGATGAGTCTTGTTCTAGACTCAAAACATACACAACTAAAAAGAAGACCGTGTAATATCTGAATCCAGAATCACAAATCCCCTTACTATTACTTCTATCATTGATTTAGGGGTGGAAGATATTATGGAATATCTAAGTTTAGAGCAAACGAAAATTGCCTGTAATCTCAAAAGTAGCCTTGTTGAAATAGAGGTAGGAAAAAGGTTTAAATATTAATCCTAACCTGACTCCCGAATAGAACAAGATGTTGTTACAATTGTTACATAAACATAAAAATGTGTTTTCATGGGATTACACAGACATGAAAGGAATTCACCCTAATATATGCCCCACCACATCTACTTGAAGGGAAATTGCACTCCAGTTAGGCAGCCACAGTGACGTATGAACCCAACACTTAAGGAAGTAGTGAAAGAAGAATTGCAAAAACTTATAAATGCCAACTTCATTTATCCCATCTCTAACAGCTCTTGAGTATCTCCACTTGTTATTGTTCCTAAAAAGAACAAAAAGTGGAGGATTTGTGTGGATTGTAGAGAGCTTAATAAAGCCACTCAAAAGGACCACTTCCCTTTACCATTCATAGATCAAGTCCTTGATACCCTATCTAGAAATAAATTATTTTCATTCCTGGATGAGTTTAGCGGCGGATCAGGATAAAACCACCTTTACTTGCCCTTGGGGGAATTTTGCATACATAATTCTCCCTTTTGGACTCTATAATGCACCAACAACCTTCCAGAGGACAATATTGGGAATATTTGCAGATTTGCTAAATGACCATTTGGAAGTATTCATGGATGATTTTACACCTTATGGTGATGATTTCAAACCAACATTAGCCAATCTCGAAAAAGTATTAAAACGATGTGAGAAAACCTATCTTTTTTTAAGCACTGAAAAATGTCACATGATGATGAATGAAGGAATTGTGCTCGAGAATTATATCTTTCATGAGGATATAAAGGTAGATAATGCAAAGATAGAAATAATTATGAAAATTCCATCTCCCAAAACACAAAAAGGGGTACGCAATTTTTTGGGACATGTAGGGTATTACAAAATATTTATAGAAAAAATTTCAAAGATTGGATCCCCATTATTCTCTCTACTTACTAAAGATGTGGAATTTGGCTGGATAGGGCAATGTGAACAAGCCTTTGGAGAGTTAAAGCAGTGTGTATCAACAACTCCAATTTTGTGAGGACCAAATTGCGATCTACTATTCCATATAACAACTGATGCATCTGATACTGCTATTAGAGTTGTGCTAGGTCAACTTGAAGACAAAAAGCCCTATGCCATCTACTACATCAACAAGAACCTGACTCCAGTAGAAATAAATTACACCATTATAGAAAAAGAGTTTGTTGCATTAGTACATGTTATTAATAAATTTAGGCACTACATCACAGGTTATCAAATATTTGTGCACATTGACCACTCTACCATTCATTTCTTAATGAATAATTCTGTCACTAATGGTAGGGTTACATGTTGGTTGTTGTTGTTACAATATTTTGATATAAAACTCTTAGATAAACTTGGAAAAAATAATGTAGTGGCTAATTTTCTTTCTAGGTTGAATGTTAATGATGATTGTATGTTCATTGAAGATTCTTTTCTAGATGAATATCCTTTTTCTATTTCAACTTACACCATAGTATGCAGACATAGCTAATTATCTTGTTGTAGGGAGATTTCCACAACATCTGCCCTCAGGAGAAAGGAAGAGGATTGTTCAGCAGAGTGTAAGATATTCTTGGGTAGAGGGATAACTTTATTACACAGGGCCAGATCAAAAAATTAGGCATTGTGTGAGAGAGGATGAGAGTTTTTATATCCTAAAATCTTGTCATGAGGAACCTTGTGGAGGGAACTTTGGTGAAAAAAGGACAGGGTATAAGGTGCTTTTGATTGGATATTATTATCCTACCATATTCCAAGTTCCAAAGAAATTTGTAAAGGGACGTGACAGTTGTCAGAGAATGGTTCAACCACTTCGGTTAGATGAAATTCCATTACAACCTCAAGTAGTTTTGAACCATTTGAGAAGTGGGCTCTAGACTTTGTAGGATGAATTAATCCTTCATCTCAGTAGAAGTATTACATTCTAGGTTGTATAGACTATGTCACAAAATGGGTTGAAGTGAAGGCATTAACTAGGGAAACTGAGCAGGTTGTTTCAGAGTTTTTGTTTGAAGACATTTTTGTTCACATTGGAGTACCTCAGGAAATTGTGACAGACGAAGGAGTGCAGTTCATATCTCATTTGATCCAGAAGTTAGTTGAGAAATATAATATCTATCACAAGATTAATTCACCATATCATCCATAGGAAAATGGTCGAGTAGAAATCACCAATAAAGTTATTGAGGGAATTCTCACCAAGATTGTAGCAGCCACTGTGGGGCATAGGTAGATAATTATATTAGCTGAAAACCACTTTGTGGTAGCTGGTACATATTTAGTTATTTTATAAGTTTTGTAACAACATGTTGTTACATATATATATTATGTTGTTACAACTCTAGCTTTATTCATTTTATTGTATAATTTTTAGCAATCCCTTCAAGAGCAAAATACTCTCCAAGGCATATCTTAATGTAATAAAAATTTTGTTGTAAATATTTAGCTTCTACAAGGAAATCCATTTGATGTTACATCTGTAACAACCAATCTAGTGGGAGACGATTACAGTATGGAATTAGTTACAATTGTTTGCATCAATAATCCTCGTCACCAATCGTTTCCGTCGATATCAATGACATCATCATTGGTAAGTGGTTCAAAAAGTAATATTGCTTTTTCTTTACTTAGTAGTTATGGTGATCAATATGCCATTATATTTTGATGCTTGAGGATAGCCTTTGCATTTAAGTCTCGAGGGGGTGAATCATTTTGTGATCCGTAATATAATTTTATTTGAAATGGAAAATCTTGTAATCATTACCACCTTTTTATGAGCAATCACTTCATCAAGTGTGAACCGTACTTTAGCCAGATTCCCATACCTTTAGATTAATAACAAAATGATAACCATCATTGCATGATCTTCTGACTTGACACCCTTGCCTATTGCCCTGATATCCACCCCAATGAAGCTCCACATCCTCATTGCATAGATTTCTCAAGAATTGTGACACTGAGCACACAGAAGCGTAATAAGGATCCACTGTAACAGTGAAGGATGGGTGGAACAATGGTAAGACATGAACATGGAATTTGAATAGAAACCAAATAGAGGTTAGACGTTTAACGCTGGAGGTTACAGAGGAAGTAGTCACCCGAGTGACAATGCTTCAAACAAAAGGCAAGCGATGGTTCAATTAGAAAATCAATGACCCCTCCCTCAAGACTGAATTTTTGCAGGGAGACGAGAAATTGGTTAAGAAGGGAAGGGGAATTGACTTCCTTTCCCTTCCACGACCACGAAATGATTTTTATTTGTTTATCATCAAATACATTACATGTGATGGGAAATCAACAATAGTTTTTAATTATCACTTTCTTATACTGAATCATTTTCGGCATAGGTAATTAATCAATCCTCATTACTTCCTATTGGAGAACTTGAAGCATATGGTAGCCACAATAAAGGTTGCCTCACATCTAGAAAGTTGTATCCTAGTCATGGACTTATAAATATGATCATATTGGAGGCCCTGGAGAAGCAATGGAAAAGATGGGAGGATTTCATTAGCAAAAATACAAGAACTTCACATTAGAAACAAACTAAAACCTCCACAGATGCTCCAGGGAAAACTAATGTAGCCAAGGAGTGGGGGTAGACCTCTAGAGTCAGAATCAGGAAAAGATCACTGGAAAGACCTATCGGTGGCAGAACACCAAAGAGAAGGGTCAAGGATGTCACTTCACCAGAACCCTCGCCACCATCTTAAAATAATTTCAGCAAGCATGAAGGTGCAAAGGAATTGAATAAAGAAGAACAGGCCAAGCAACAAGATACTCCTTTTCCAGGTAAGAACGAAACCCAATACCTGCTGCTAAAAATTAAAGAATTAGAAGCAAAAAACAAAGAATGGAGGAAATGGTTAGAGGATATGGAAAGGTAAACAAGGGTTTCGATCCTTGACACATTGGCAGAGGTTGTCAAAAAATTGGGAGTAGAAACCACACAGGGGCCTATATGTGCAACATGTGCTAAAGAGCTAGAAACAACATAAAATAAAATATGTGATGCAAACAACATCTTGAAGGAAAATCAAACAGAACCATGGGAAGATACTAGACAAAAACCCCTTAATGATGTTGCTATTACACAAGAACCAACTGCCAAAATGGAGCACCCTATGGAATTTGACCTGGAAACTGAAATAAAAGAACCTGCCAACAACACTGTTGTTACAAAAGAACTAGCAATCAAGGCAGAATTTTTTCAGGAAGAGAAAGTGAGATTTAATCCACAAGAGCCTATTGATGGAACTACTACTACACAAGAACCAACAGTCAAGGCAAAACAACTCCAATTTCAAGATGCGGTTACACCTTTCATTGCATTAGACCTTAAAGTAGATTGACACTTAGAAATTTTTTTATTGATTTCTGAAAGGCGGAATTGGAAAAGTTGGAACTCTCCCTAGAAAAGGGAGTAATTTCTTTAGAGGAGCATCAAAAGGTTATTCACACTCTTAAGGATCAATGGGCTGAGGAGTTTCTGACAGAATAACTCATACAATGGGAGACGAAGGAAGCTGAGAAGAAGAAGGAAGAACAAAGTCAGGGGATGCAACAAGAAATTAAGGAATTGACTGAAGATAAAAGAGAAATGTACGAGTTAGCCCTAAAAATTTTGGGTTGCATGGAACCATCTCCATACTATCCAGTTTTCCTATGGGAAAAGTGTTATCTTTTCCAATTAAAAGATATTTGTGAGAATAGACCCTATGTTGGCTTAAGGGGGCCTAACCCAGGTTCAAAGTTATTTAGACAAACAAACCCCTACACTACTGGCCCTTTCAGCATCAGCCTACGGAGCACGAACTAAAGTCTCACCTAAAGCAATATGGGGGGATGACGGAACGAAGTTTCTGCACCCTTGAGATGTCTGTGGTGTCGATTTAGTCCAAATGTCCCTATCTTCATGTAGGTTACTTCGTGCACTGTTCTAACCTTCAATACCCTCGCGATCTGTTATAATCACCTTTCATGTAGCCCTAATCAGGGACTGAGATGCTTTCGTGCTGCTATATCAGCAAACTACACTATTTCCCCAAACTACATCGTGAATCTTACTTATCTTCCTACAGATGTTAATCAACTTCGCGTAAATAGATATTCTATCTTGTATTCACTTAATCAATACAATCATATATATTTGCAGATCATATAAACAATAGAAGTACAATTTATACCCAATATATTCAATGCATAAAATAGGAAATAATACATAGAATTGATATGTAACTTCTATTTATTAATGCTTTCAACTATTACAGACTCGACTCACCTTGCACACTCAACTGTGGACTACTAGGTCTTTGCACACTCAACTGCAGAGCCTTCTTCTACTCTTTGACCCAAACTAGAATTTACACTTCCATTCTTCCACTATGCTTATATTCCATGATTAGATTATATTATTCTTCAATGTCTTAACTAGTTAGAGCCTCACTCTATTTATACAATCCCATGGTTCGCGGACCATGGGTAGGTCTCTACAGCTAACATTACATTACAAATTTGAGGGCAGACAAGCCTATGACTCTTTTACAAGCTATGCACTTTGCACCCACAAAATGCGGAGTCTTTACATTAGAGTTCAATTTCTGACCAAAATCTGGGCTCTAAGCCCCAAAACTTCCATTAGGGTATCCCGCGCCCAACACCCGATAAGGGTATTTTTACTAGGACTCTTTTAAATGTATTTTGTTCCTGTGATTTTGACGAACAAATTTTGTTGTGTGAGCTCTTTTTGCACAATATATTTGCTGAGCATGTAATTCTACAAATGATTATAATTTTTTATTTATTTTTAGGAGACTTACAGTTGTGAGCCTTCATATCTTTTATGAGGAACCAAGTTGATTGGCATCTTTCCGAGACATCATTTGATAAGAATGCTAAGATGCTAAAAATGAGATCAGAGCTTGGTATGACTACTATATTGAGACGAGAATTCAAGAGATTTCTTAGTACTCCTAAGATGGTGGAACAATCATCCCAATACAGGAGAAGAGTCATTGGGTTTTGTCTTAATATGTTTACATCGTTGAAGAGTAGTGCATTGGTGGGAAGCTTGAAAGATTCAGAAGCTAGCAGCGAAACTTTACAGATGAGGGATCCCTTTGGATTTCGTAACTTTGTGATAGTTGTTACTCAAGTTCCTGAGTATGCATGAATTTTTAAATCAATGGGAGATTTTTGGATAAGACTTAAGTTAAAATTCCCTTTGATTTGGCTTTTGATTGAGAGATACTAGCCTCACTACCAGCTAAACAAGTATGATGAAAGATCTTGGATCTCACAAAATTACATCAAGAACACGCTAGTGTTGTAATTAAGGACGAACTTGAACAATCAAAGGAATCTGCATGAGGGCATGCAATGGCTTCAGTTGGGGGGAGATGTTGGGTGCAATTTTTAAGGATATTTTAGGCACCTTTTTCCCTATTTTTTTCCATTTCCCTTCAACAAATCCATCAATCCCTTGGCATAATGTCACTTTCCCAATATTTTTCCCTAACATATTAATTACGCCATTTTATGTTAAGTATCGAAAGAAACAATGTATTTTTGGAATGACTAATCAGGGCAATTGTGGAAGAGATCTTTTAGATGTTTTTATTTCAAGTGACACTGTAATTACTAAAGACTATGGGAAAGCAGTTGTAGCTGTTACATGTTCTTACACCCCAAATATTGTTGTTAAACCCTGAAGGTTTTTGTTACATCACGAGTCGTTGTTACACCATGACGCTACAGCTACACTGCAAACTTTTAAAGACCATGGCCACTATTTTAGAGATAATTGTTGAAGATCGCAAGATGTAACTCTATGTGGAAGATTAAAAATATCTAAGGAGTTATAGCTATAAAAAGTGGTGTAACCATAATAGGTCTTTAATTGAAAACTAGTTCTAACAAATTCTATTTTATTTCATTTCTGTTAAATCAATCAGCATGAGAATCGTGATATTCTCATGATTGATTCGTTCCCTAATTTTGGGAATTTGTAAGACTTTATAAAAAGGCTCATTCCTATGAGAAGGGGACGACAACATCTAGAACAATACCGATATTTTGATATTGTATCTTTCATCTATTTTAATACAACAAGTACTTGGTGATGATTATGCAATTCCTATGTTGAATCTTTGAGTAATTTCATTCCATTCCTACACCCTGATAGGGAGAAAAGGCCTCCTCTTTAGCAGGGATCACACTATTAGTAGTATACTTATTTTCATAGATATTGATGTGAATTTCTTATTGTCTTTGCATATGTTGTGGAATAAACACACTTCTGTTTTTCATATTCATGGGATGTTGTTTCATATTATTGTTGCACTCTAGTTAATAATACATGGTGCACCTATTTCTTTTCTGAATCTTATGAAGTGTGAATTTTTTCTTTGTTGAATGAGTTTCATTTCTAAAATGTCTTATTTACTTCGTACAAGTGTGAGTTTCATGTTTGCAAGAATGTTTTAAGAATTCTACAAGTGTGTTCAACGACATTTCTTGTATTTCGTGGTTGTTCTTGTATCGGCACAAATAGTGCACACTGCTTTGAAATAGTGCAAACATATGGTATAGGTAATTCATGGAGTATCTTCCTTCTCAAGTATAAATTTTGTAAAATATACAATTGACATCACCACTTCTCAACCATCTTGCTCTTCTGATCTCCTTTCCTCTAGTCAACTACACAATCAGACTTTGCCAAGAACCTACACCATGCACCCTTTTCTACTTCACCTTTATTAAACCATTGCTCCCTAATAGTGAGCAACTCAATGGCCCTTAAAATGAACTGCTCTGTCACTTCAAACTTCAATGAGCCTACATTAACTGTTTTTCCATCAAAATTTTGTGTAAAATCTTGGGTAATGGTTGAATCATAGCCATTAAACTTATATAAGAAGGGAAGAAATCCATCTTCTTGTAAAATAGGCAGACTCATTTCATAATCCACTATCCCCTCCATCTCCTTGATGGATAATAGTTTCATCCGCTCTGGTGCCATAGTGTCTTTAGGATTGTTGGGACCTACTGTTGGGTTGTGTTATATTCTTTCCCACGACTAGCCTACGTAGTTAACCTAAGGGTTAGACGGGGGCGAAGCCCCCCCTTTGTTGCGCCGATTGCATAGCGGGGCACGGGGGGGGGTCACAGAGGGTTTGAGGGGTGCTGGTAACCCCACTTTATGTGGTCCAAGGCACTAGCTCTGAAAATTTTGGTTTTGGAACCTATGTTAGGTTGGGCACACCCACCTATGGTTTTGTGCATGATTTTCGTACATGTTTTTGGATGCGATGGTTTTCGGTCCATGGTTTTGGATGCGATGGTTTTTAGTCCATGGTATTGGATGCTTCAACATGTATAAATATGTATTGTAACATTGAAAGGAA
>APFE030480346.1:0-16703 GCA_000404065.3 Pinus taeda | reverse complement strand
AAAGGAAGGGCACTACAAAAGGGACTGTAAATCTAAAGCTCCTAATAAAGGAAAGGGATTTGATGATGCTCCTTATGTAGAGGTGAAAACCACCTCAGATGAAGGTGGGGATGTGTACTTGGCTTCTTCAAGTACACATGTAGATCATGAGGCATGATTGATTGACTCAGGTGCATCCTTTCATTTCACTCCCCATAGATAGTGGTTCTATGAGTATGCGAAATACGATGGTGGTGATGTCTTCTTAGGGGATGATAGGAAGGAAAGAATTATTGGTTGTGGAAAAGTAAAGTTGAATTTATAAGGTGGAAGGGTTAGAACACTTATGGGTGTTCTACATTTTCCTACATTGGCCAGAAATCTAATTTCTGTAAGAAAGTTGGATGATGCAAGTGAAAAAAAAGTGCTCGAGAAGGATGCCTTCAAGATGGTGAAGGGAGCACTGGTATTGATGTTGGGAGTTCAGATTGGAACTCCATACAAGCTGCAATAGCACGATTATTGATGGGTGAAACAGTTATGTGGTTCCTGAAAGTGGAGCAGAAAATCTAGTGATCTCTGGAGAGAAGACCATGTTGTGGCATCAAAGGCTTGGACATATTGGAGAGAAGGGCCTTCAAATACTTCATGGTAAAGGTATGGTAGAAGGTATGAGTAATAGCTCTTTGTATTTTGATTTCTTTGAAAATTGTGTATATGAGAAGCAGAATTGGGTGAGTTTCCCCTCTAGTGGTAAGAGGGTGAAACATATATTAGAGCTTGTGCACAGTGATGTATTTGGACCTGTGAAGGTTCCATCACTGGGTAAGACTATGCACTATGTATCCTTTATAGATGACTTCTCAAGGAATACATGGATATATTTCCTTAAGAAGAATTCTAAGGTCTTTGACAGGTTTAAAGAATTGAAGGCTCTGGTGGAAAACCAGACACATAAGAAGATAAAGGTGCTGAGGAAATATAATGGTGGAGAGTTTTACAGTAAGGAATTTGAAGAATTCTGTAAGAAGTGTGGTATATCACGGAAGAATACTACTCCATATACACCTCAACAAAATGGAGTTGTAGAAAGAATGAACAAGATGTTGATGGAAAGGGCAAGAAGCATGCTCAGTGGTGTCAGGTTAGGACAGGAATTTTGGGCAAAGGTGGTGGAGACAGTATGTTACCTAGTCAACATATCACCTTCATCAGCATTGGAGGATAAAACTCCACAAGAGGTATGGACTGGTAAGATATCCTCTCTTTCACATCTAAGGGTATTTGGATGTGATGCATATGTACATGTTACAAAGGAGAAACGAACCAAGCTGGATAGTAAATCTGAAAAGTGCATCTTTATTGGGTATAATGATGGTTTAAAAGCTTATAAGCTTTGGAACCCAGTAACAAGGAAGGTTGTGTAAAACCAAGATGTGGTGTTCAGAGAGGTGAAAGATGTTATTAAACATGAATTCCAACCAAAGGAACCTGAGAAGATAGAGTTTGCGGTAAAGGAGGAAGAATCAGACTCTATAGCAGAGGAGGAATCAGAAGATGAAGAGCCACAAACTCCGGCTAAGAGAAGATCAGTTCAAGAAAGAAGGCAGCCAGAAAGGTATAGTCCATCTGCTTTCTGTTCAAATTTTGCTTTATCTAATATTGATGATGATCCGAGAACTGTGAAGGAAGTAGTAGATTCAGAGGATGGAAAACTCTGGAAAGAGGCCATGGTTGATGAAATGGCATCTTTTCACAAAAATGAGGCCTGGGATCTGGTGGAGTTGATGGCTGGAAGGAAACCCACTGGTAGCAAATGGGTGTTCAAGAAGAACACAAATGCAGAAGGAAAGGCGGAGAAATACAAAGCTCGGTAGGTAGAAAAAGGTTATTCCCAAGTGCCGAGAATTGATTTTGGTGATATTTTTTCTCCTGTTACCAAGGTAACTTCCATTAGATTAATTTTATATGTTACTGCTACTGTTGATTTTGAGGTAGAATAGATGGATGTGAAGACAACATTTCTTCACGGGGATCTAGAAGAGGAAATCTACATGAAGCAACCTAAAGGCTTTGCGGTGAAGGGTAAGAAAGAACTGGTATGAAAGTTAAAGAAGTCTTGTATGGGTTAAAACAATCACCAAGGATGTGGTACTTATAAATTTGATTACATTTATACAGGGACTTGCTTCACCAAAGTGAAAGTAGATTATGTGTGTATTTCAAATTAATGGTGACCGTTTTTACTTATTTGGTCTTGTAGCTAGAGATATGTCGTGGTTGGAATACAAAGAAATATCTAGGATTGAGGATCAATTCCTCCAAATTCGACATGAAAGATCTTGGTGCTGCAAACTATATTTTGGGCATGGAAATTAAAAGAGATCGGGCAAAGAGGAAGCTCTGGTTAAACCAAAGGAAGTATGTTGAGACATATTGCAGAGATTTTATATGCAGGATAGTAAACCAGTGAAGGTTCCTATTCCTATAGGTGTAAAGTTATATGCTGAACAGTGTCCCAAGACACAATAAGAGGAAGAGGACATGTCTCATGTTCCATATGCAAGTGCAGTTGGTAGCCTAATGTATGCAATGCTCTGTACTAGAACAGACATTGCACATGCAGTGGGAGTATTGAGCAGGTTTATGTCAAAACCAGGAAAGGATAATTGGACAATAGTGAAGTGGGTTTTCAAGTATTTGCATGGCACTAGTGATTATGGTTTGTACTACCAAGGAAGACTAGGATTGGATAGAGTTTTGGATATTTGTGTCTTTGTTGATGCAGACTGGGCTGGAGATCTGGATCAGAGAAGATTTATAAGTGGGTATGTGCTTAACCTATATTGAGGTGCAGTCAGTTGGATGAGTAAGAAACAATCTGTAGTGGCACATTCAACTACAGAGGTAGAATACATGGCAGCCACTCATGCAAGCAAGGAAGCAGTTTGGTTGCAGAGATTGTGTTCAAGTATGGGGTTAGTACAGGGAGCTATAAGGATAGACTATGATAGCCAAAGTGCAATTTTCTCGGCAAAGAACCTTGCATATCATTCAAAGACAAAGCACATTGATGTTCAGTATCACTTTGTGAGGGATATGATAAAAGAAAAAAGGGTGTTGCTGGTAAAGGTTGACACTTTGAAGAATACTGCAGATGCATTGACAAAATTTGTGAGCTCTGAGAAGTTCTATTGGTGTAGAGAAACAATAGGCATTGCAGCGCTGGATAAATGACTAAGCTCTCTTGTGGCCCCCTATGGAAAGAAAACAACAAGTGGGAGAATGTTGGGTTGTGTTATATTCTTTCCATGACTAGCCCACGTAGTTAACAGTGGGGTTAGAGGGTGGGCAGAGGCCCCCCTTCGTTGCACTGATTGCATAGCGGGAGGGTCACAGAGGGTTTGAGGGGTGTAGGTAACCCCACTTTATGGGTCTGGGACAGCACCCCATAAAATTTTGGTTTTGGAACCTATTTTAGGTTGGGCGGACCCACCTATGGTTTTGTGCATGATTTTCGCACATGTTTTTGGACGCAATGGTTTTTAGACCATGGTTTTGGACGCGATGGTTTTTGGTCCATGATATTGGATGCTTCGGCATGTATAAATATGTATTGTAACATTGAAAGGAACATAATGAAAAATCAAGCTGGTAGTCCCGGTTTTGGGATCCAGGGGAAAATCTCTGTGTATATGTGTTTTATGTGTTATGCTCTCACATTGTTTATTTTATGTGCTTTAGAATTCATATGCAGGTAATTTCTGTACAGGGTTAAAACCTACACCTACAATCCTCCAATTGTTCAAAACTTTAGGCTTCTTCAAGGATCAACAACCATGAATTTGCATGATGTCGAAATTCTTTCATAATTCAAAATTTCAAAAGTGCAGTAATAATATTCTTTAATGATCACATGATTCCTCTATCGAACACTTATTTGGAATACATGTCAGTTCATATCCCAATTCCTGCACTAACACCATCATGTTTAAACTCCACATCACCCAAAAAAGTAGTTATCATGCTTGAAGTACAAAATTCAGTTAATAGGACAATAGATTCTATAAGATTTCTAAAACAGGCAAGACAATGATAACTAGGAGCGGTGATTAGACCAAATACAATTTCAAGGGATTAGATGGTAAAAAGTGGTCAGACTACATGTGGTGGGAGGAAAAATTAATTAATGGTGGCATAAATTTGAATATAATGACAAGGAATTTCAATGTAATGACCTCCATACATGCATTTAACCCTTATAGTGACATTCTATGGTGATGGTTGTTGCTTGTTATGATAAAAGCCACCTAGATTTAATGTTAATTCCTGCACTTAACCATTCATTTCCCTTTAGACATAAGAATAATGGTCACTTATAATGAGAATATGGGTACTTATTTTATAACAAAGGCATCATTTTTACACATGGCTATCATACTTTTTTTTAAAGAATCGACCCATAAAGAAAAGAAGCTCGAAATCAATTCATAAAGAATTCTTGTACTGACATAAAAAATATGTGATAAAAAATTTCTCGCACTGTAACAAGAGGGATTCCTACACTATTATTGGTGAGATTCCTGCACTGAACAAAAAATTTGCTTGTACCATGATGAAAAAAGAAAGGGTTCTTGCACTGAAATAACCAATCAAGTTGCCTCTAAAAAATTCAAGCTGGATTGTATGTAAATAGATTGTAGAGTTTAAGTAGATTTTTTCTCGCTAGGTTCAGGTGTCATCATACTTTGAGTCCAATATAGATAAGGCTTCAAATTTTACTGGCACCTGAAAAATATGAGGGAGAAAAAGAAGTGGGAAAGGGATATTATAAATAAAGGTAAGGAAATGTTGGGTTGTGTTATATTCTTTCCAGGGGGTTGAGGGGGGTAGGTAGCCCCCCTCTATGGGGTCTAGGACAGCACCCCAGGGATTTTTTTTTTTTTTATGGACCCTATATTAGGTGGGGCGAACCTACCTATGGATTTGTGCATGGTTTTCGCACATGGTTTTGGGCGCGATGTTTTTCGGTCCATGGTATTCGATGCTTCAGCATGTATATATATGTATTGTAACATTAAAAGGAACATAATGAAAAATCAATCTAGTAGTCCTAGTTTTTGGATCTATGGAAAAATCTCTGTGCATATGTGTTTTATGTGTTATGATTTCGCATTGTTTATTTTCTGTGTTTTAGAATTCATATGCAGGTAATTTCTGTATGGGGTTAAAACCTATGTTTGGTATTAGAGTTGTTTTAGCTTCAAGGGGAATCCTTTATTGCTGAGGGGTTTTTCTCGGGCCTATGGTAGACCCTGTTCAGTGGGAGATCTGTGGAATCAATTCTAGTGGTGAAAGAAGATGGAGAGCAGTGGAAATATAGAGATCGAGAAATTTAATGGTCAGAGTTTTGAGTTATGGAAACTCAAGATGGAGGATCTGTCGGTAGATAAAGATCAGTTGATCATGGTAGATTCGGGTACTAAACCAACAGGAGTGTCCGATGAAGAATGGAAGAAGTTGGATCAGAAGGAAAAGAGCACAATACAATTGTGTGTCTCAAATTCAGTATTGTTGAATGTATCAGGGGAAGCTATAACTAAGGCTTTGTGGGCCAAATTAGCAACTTTGTACCAATCTAAGTCTCTGGTGAATAAACTGTTCCTATGGAAAAATTTGTATAACTTGAGGATGAAAGATGGAGACTCAGTGACAGAGCATCTGAACGCATTTAATACTGTGGTAAGTTAGTTATTATCTATTAATATTAAAATTTTAGATGAAGATAAGCGCAATAGTTTGTTATGTTCTCTACCAGATTCATGGGATAGTATGGTTATTACAATAGGTAGCAATGCAATTTCCTTGTAGTTTGATGAAATAGTCTCATCCTTGCTGACAGAGGAGATGAGATGGAAAAATATGGTGAGACAGGATGGTGATGCCTTGTCTGTACGAGGATGGTCCCATAACAGAAATAAAAATAAGTCATCGAATGGGAGATCTAAATCTCCAGGAAACCCTGTAAAGGTGTGCTAGAAATGCGGAAAGGAAGGGCACTACAAAAGGGACTGCAAATCTAAAGCTCCTAAAAAAGGAAAGGGATCTGATGATGCTCCCTCTGCAGAGGTGAAAACAACCTCAGATGAAGGTGGGGATGTATACTTGACTTTTTCAGGTACACATGTAGATCATGAGGCATGGTTGATTGACTCAGGTGCATCCTTTCACTTCACTCCCCATAGAGAGTCGTTCTGCGAGTATGAGAAATATGATGGTGGTGATGTCTTATTAGGGGATGATAGGTAGGCTAGACTCATTTGTCGTGGAAAAGTAAATTTGAATTTACAAGGTGGAAGGGTTAGAACACTTCTTGGTGTTCTTCATATTCCTGCATTGGCCAGAAATTTGATTTATGTAAGCAAGATGGATGATGTAGGTGTAAAAACAGTGTTCGAGAAAGATACCTGCAAGATGGTTCAAGGAGCACTAGTATTGATGTGGGGAGTTCAGATTGGAACTCTGTACAAGCTGCAAGGTAGCACTATTATTGGTGGGTGCAACAATTTTGAGGTTCCTAAAAGTGGAGCAGAAAATCTAGTGGTCTCTGGAGAAAATACCATGCTATGGCATCAAAGGCTTAGACATATTGAAGAGAAGGGCATTCAAATACTTCATCGTAAAGGTATGGTAGAAGGTATGACTAATGGCTCTCTGGATTTTGATTTATGTGAAAATTATGTATATGGGAAGAAGAATCGAGTGAGTATCCCCTCTAGTGGTAAGAGGGTGAAACAAATATTAGAGCTTGTGCACAGTGTATTTGGACTTTTGAAGATTCCATCACTGGGTAATTCTATGTACTATGTATCATTTATAGATGACTTCTCAAGGAATACATGGATATATTTCCTCAAGAAGAAATCTAAAGTCTTTGGCAGGTTTAAATAACTTAAGGCTCTGGTGGAAAACTAGACAGAGAAGAAGATAAAGATGCTGAGGATAAATAACAGTGGAGAGTGTTGCAGTAAGGAATTTAAAGAATTCTGTAAAAAGTGTGGTATAGCATGACATAAGACTACTCCATACATACCTGGGAAAAATGGAGTTGCAGAAAGAATGAACAAGACGTTGATGGAAAGGGCAAGAAGCATGCTTAGTGGTGTCGAGTTAGGACATGAATTCTGGGCAGAGGCAGTGGAGACAGCATGTTACCTGGTCAACAGATCACCTTCATTAGCATTGGAGAATAAGACTCCACAAGAGGTATGGATTGGTAAGAAATCCTCCCTTTCACATCTTAGGGTATTTGGATGTGATGCATATGTACATGTTACAAAGGAGAAAAGAACAAAGTTGGATGGTAAATCTAAAAAGTGCATATTTATTAGGTATAAGGATGGCTTAAAGGGTTATAAGCTTTGGAACCTAGTAACAAAGAATGTTGTGTACAACCAAGATGTGGTGTTCAGGGAGGTGAAAAATGTTATTAAACATGAAGTCCCATCAAAGGAACCTGAGAAGATAGAGTTTGAGCTAAAGGAGGAAGAATCAGACTCTACGGTAGAAGAGGAATCAGAAGATGAAGAACCATAAACTATGGTTGTGAGAAGATCAGTTCAAGAAAAAAGGCAGCCAAAAAGGTATAGTCCATCTGCTTTCTGTTCAAATTTTTCTTTATCTATTATTGATGATGATCCCACAACTGTGAAGGAATTAGTAGATTCACAGGATGGAAAAATCTGGAAAGAGGCCATGGTTGATGAAATGGCATCTTTGCACAAAAATGAGGCTTGGGATCTGGTGGAGTTGTCGGGCAGAAGAAAACCCATTGATAGAAAATGGGTGTTCAAGAAGAAGACAAATGCAGAAGGAAAGGTGGATAAATACAAGGCTCGATTGATAGCAAAAGGTTATTCCCAAGTGCTCGGAATTGATTTTGGTGATATTTTTTCTCATGTTGCCAAGGTAGCTTCTATTAGATTACTTTTATTTGTTGCTGCTTCTTTTGATTTTGAGGTAGAACAGATGGATGTGAAGACAACATTTCTCCACAGGGATCTAGTAGAGGAGATCTACATGAAGAAACCTGAAGGCTTTGCGGTGAAGGGTAAGAAAGAACTGGTATGCAAGTTAAAGAAGTATTTGTATGGGATAAAACAGTCACCAAGGATGTGATATCAGAAATTTGATACATTTATACGGGGACTTGGCTTCACTAGAAGCAAAGCAAATCACTATGTGTATTTTAAATTAATTGGTGACCATGTTATTTATCTGGTCTTGTATGTGGATGACATGACAAATAATTTATCCAAGCTTTTATGACCCAATTGTCCTCCAAATTCGATATGAAAGATCTTGGTGCTACAAACTATATTTTGTGCATGGAAATTAAAAGAGATTGGGAAAAGAGTAATCTCTGGTTAAACTAGAGGAATTATGTTGAGACAATATTACAACGGTTTAATATGCAGCATGTTAAACCGATGAAGGTTCCTATTCCTGTAGGTGTAAAGTTATCTACTGAACAGTGTCCCAAGACAGAAAAAGAGGAAGACGACATGTCTCGTGTTCCATATGCAAGTGCAGTCGGTAGCCTGATGTATGCGATGGTCTATACTAGACCAGACATTGCACATGTAGTGGGAGTATTGAGCATGTTTATGTCAAAACCATGGAAGGAGCATTGGACAATAGTGAAGTGGGTTTTCAGGTATTTGCGTGGCACTATTGATTATGGTTTGTGCTATCAAGGAAGACCAGGATTAAATAGAGTTTTGGATATTCGTGGCTTTGTTGATGCAGACTAGGATGGAGATCTCGATCAAAGAAGATATACAAGTGGGTATGTGTTTAACCTATTTTGAGGTGCAGTCAGTTGGATGAGTAAGAAACAACATATAGTGGCACTATCAACTACAGAGGCAGAATACATGGCAGCCACTCATGTAAGCAGGGAAGCAGTTTGGTTGCAGAGATTGTGTTCAAGTATGGGGTTAGTACAGGGAGCTATAAGGATAGATTGTGACGGCCAAAGTGCAATTTTCTTGGGAAAGAACCCTGCTTACCATTTAAAGACAAGGCACATTGATGTTTAGTATCACTTTGTGAGGGATATGATAGAAGACAAAAAGATGTTGCTAGTAAAGGTGGACACTTTGAAGAATACTGTAGATGCATTGAAAAATTCGTGAGCTCTGAGAATTTCTCTTGGTGTAGAGAAACAATGGGTGTTGCAGGGATGGATAAATGACTAAGCTCTCATGTGGTCCCCTGTGGAAAGAAAACAACAAGTGGGAGAATGTTTCATTGTGTTATATTCTTTCCACGACTAGCCCCCTAGTTAACCGAGGGGTTAGCCCCACCCCCCTTTTGTTGCATCAATTGTGCAGTGGGGGGTTGGAAGCCCCCCCCCATCAAGGGGGTTTGAGTGGGGTAGGTAGCCCCCCTTTACGGGGTCTGGGGTAGTGCCCCAAGGAATATTGTTTTTTGGATCCTATATTAGGTGGGGTGAACCTACCTATGGATTTGTGCATGGTTTTCGCACATTGTTTTGGGCACGATGGTTTTCAGTCCATGGTATTGGATGCTTCAACATGTATATATATGTATTGTAACATTGAAAAGAACATAATGAAAAAGCAATCTGGTAGTCCCAGTTTTGGGATCCAAGGGAAAATCTTTGTGTATATGTGTTTTATGGGTTATGCTCTCACATTGTTTATTTTCTATGTTTTAGAATTCATATGCGGTAATTTTTGTACGGGGTTAAAACCTACAAGAAAATTATTAGGGACACTTAGAATAAGGTTGATTAATCCATAGAGGAATATATGAAAAAAGGACAAGAGGACAAGTTTTAGGGGTAAAAGAGGGAAAATATAGAAATGGGGATAGGAGATTTTTGTAGAAGAATAGGAGGGGAATTTAATATATTAAGGAACAAAGACAAAATCAGAAGGAAATTTTAGAATAGGCAAAAGAAGAAAGACAGAGTATTCACCTTGAATAGTTAATGCCTCCGACAAATAATATTGTGACCTGTGTGAATAAATTAGATGCAACAAGACATTTTGTGCCACCTGTATAAAAGTTTACCATGCTTCTTGTTCTGAACTTTAATAAGGGCTTAGTTTTTGTTGGTTTTTCTTTGTGCCACCATAAATTCCATTGAAACCTACTTCTTCTCAAAATAGGTTAGCCATGCATTCCAATTCAAGTGACATCCAGCTTTATTAAAAAGGAACCTACCCTCCAACAATCTAGTTTTCAAGCATATCCCCACATAACTATGCCAACAAGATGATTTTCACAATCACATGTTAGTTATTTTTTTCATTAATTTCTAGTTTTTATTTTACAATTATTCTAGGAAAATAATAAATAAAAAGGTCCTCAGAATAGGTGGGTATTCTCTCTTGCCTACCATCTTCAAATCTAATTGGTTTTGTATTTGTTGCATGAAATCTTCCCTAGAGATGGGCTGAAAATATGTTCTAAGCCTATTCCCATTCACCAAGAAAAAAACTCACTGCCTATCAATGGTTTTTATCTCCACTGCTCCATTATCAAATACTTTAACCACTTTGTAAGGCCCTAACCAGCATGTATGAAGCTTCCCCTTAAAAATTTTAAAATTTGAATCATAGAGGAGCACCCAATTACCTAGTTGGAGTTGCTTTTTCTTAATTAACCTGTCATGCCATTTACTGCATTGTTGTTGCATCAAGGTAGTTTATTATACATCATCCCTTCTCATTTCATCAAGTTCATTTAACTGCAAAAGGTGTTGTTGATGTGCTTCCAAGAGACCCAATCCCAACTGGACTATAGTTCTAAAGGTTTTAATCAGCAATTTGATTGACAAGAATACTTGCTTCTCGTACACCAGCTCATAACGTGTATGACCTGTGTTGTTTCTCCAAGTAGTTCTATAAGCCCATAATTCCTTCGTTAATCTATTTTCCCAATATTTTTATGAATATTTACTATTTTTGTAAGGATGGACTCGATCATCTTGTTTGTAGATTCTACTTGGCCATTTTCCAGCGGGTGATGCGGTTTAGATTTCCTATACAGAATCATGTATTGATCTATAATTCCTTTTAACAGATTAAAAAAAAAATCGAGGTCCATTGTCAATAAAAAAATCTCTTGGTAAAACAAATCAAGTAAAACTTTCATTAAATAAAAAATCAACAACAACTCTTTTAGTAGCATAAGGAACAATTCTGGCTTCTACCCATTTTGTTACAAAATCTATACAAACCAAGATATGTCTTTTATTTAAAGATGTTGGGGCTATGGGTTCCACAAATTCAATGTCACATTTCTCAAATGGATCTAACATGAATTGAGGGCATAAAGTCATCTCATCGTCTTGACTAGATTGGCCCATTCATTGACAACTACCACAACGCTTAACATATTGTTTGGCATCCTTGAACAAGGAAGGCCAAAAGTAGCCAGCGTGGAGATTTTTATATGTTGTTTTCTTGTCAGAGAAACGGCCCCCACAAGACTCATCATGGGCAGCTCTCAAGATATCAAACACTTTCTCTTCTCTTACACATCTATGGATAATAAGTTCGAGTCCAGTATAGAAGAGGTCTCCTTGGATACAGGAGTATGAAGCACTTTTTTGAATGGTTCTCCGCCTTTCTCTAGTGGATAGATGTGGTGGTGTTTTTCTAATGATAAGATAGTTAGCTATGTTAGAAAACCAACGAAACAAAAAAAAAATGCTTTTCAGGAAATGAATCATCTACAAGAATTACTTGACCAGGATTGTTCAATCTAGAAATGTAATCATCTACTGCATTTGATTTTCCTAGCCTATCGATTATAGTAACATTGAATTCATGTAGTAAAAGAAACCATCTTGTTATCCTACCACTAGGTAAGAGTTTATTCATTAAATATTTTAGGCAAGAGTGATATGTATGTCTAAATACTTCATAACCTGTAATATAGTGTCTGAATTTATTAATAGAAAAAACCACAACTAGAAACTCTTTCTATGTCATTGTATAGTTAGGTTTAGCAAATGAAAAGTTCTTACTAATGAAGTAAATAGCATGGGATTTCTAATTTTCTTCTTGTCCCAATGCTACACTAATGGAAATATTTGAGGCATATGAGGAGATATGAAATGGAAGGGACCAATTAGGTCCCGTCAAGACTAGTGCCTATACTAATTTCTCCTTCAGATTCTAAAAAACTCGTTGGCAAGCCTCGGTCCAAGAGAAATCACTATCCTTAGCTAATAATAAAAAAAGAGGAGTAGCTATCCTGGAAAAATTCTCAATGAATCTTCGGTAGTAACTCACATGTCGTAGGAATCCTCTCACTTCCCTTTGTGTTTTTTGTGCAGGCAGGTGTATAATAACATCTACTTTAGCCAGATCTAGCTCGATACCCTTATCAGAAACAAGATGGCCAAGGATCACCCCTGCTTTGTACATCAATATACATTTATTATCACTCAAATCAAGACGAGCCTCTTGACACCTATTGATTACTTTCTTTAAATTTTGAAGGGTTTCCAAAAAAGAATCACTAGATACTAAAAATTCATCCATATAAACCTCTACACACTTGAGCTCAGCAAAAATAGCCAAGATTTTCCTTTGAAAATTAGCAGGAGCATTACAAAGTCCAAAGGGAAGCACTCAGTAAGTGAATTTCCCCCATTTCCAAGTAAAGGTAGTCTTGTCGTAATCCTTAGGTGAGATTTGTATTTGGTTTTACCTACTAAAGCCATCTAAAAATGAAAAGTACTTTTTACCTGCAAGCATATCTAACACTTCATCAATTAAGGGAAGGGGAAAGTGATCCTTGAGAGTGGATTTATTTAATTCTCTATAATCAATACCATTGTGTTATCTCCCATCCTTTTTTGGGACTACTATTAGTGGAGAAACCCACTGACTATTAGATATATGATAGATAAAACCAACATCTAAGAGTTTTTGAAGTTCTTCTTTAACAACCTCTCTTAGTGCAGGGTTCATTCGCCTTTGCGGTTATCAGATAGGTTAGGTACCCTCCTGAATATAGATATGATAAGTACAAGTTTCATGATGGTTTCCTTTCATGTCCTCATAACTCCATGCAAAGGCATTAAGATGATCTCGCAACAAGATCACAAGTTGCTCCTGTTGGGATGAGTCTAGGTCTAAACCAATGTGTATATATTTTCCTGGACTAACCTCAACAAGAGTAGTGTCAAGATAGTGGACACCTGTGGTGGCTACTAAACTATGTAATGATGAGGATGAGGATTAGGGATCACAATTTTCTATGAAACTTGGAATAAAATCTTGATAAGTGATTTAAAATTTTACATGGTGTCTAAGTTATCCAGAAAATATTGAATCACACTGTCCTCAGTCGACTCAATATACTAATGAATCATAGAAATAGACTAAGTGTCCTGATCACTAGTATCAATATCCAACCACAAGGTATCATGAAACTCCTGGATAGATTTGGAAGGTGGGTACAAGTTGACCTTTTACCTCGCATCCCCCTGGGAGATGTACATGTCATTGGAGTGACATCCTATATAGGAATATGTTGTGGCAAGCCATGTTCATCCCAAAATCAAATGGTGCCCCCCAATAGGATCCTTTGGTTGTAACACCATGAAATCTGCGGTGTACTCCCATGAATCAATTGAGACAACCACATCATCTAACATGCCCTTCGGCTTGATTTTATCTATAACCAAGTTCAAGCACAATGGGGGTAGGACAAATGTGGGTCAACCAAAGATGTTCCATGGTTTTCCTAGTCATAACATTAATAGATGCTCCAAGATCTACTAACACATTGGGAACAAGGATATCAGCTATTTGAACATAGACAATTGGGTTTCTAGGATCAATATATTTCTCAACTTGAGGACATCCTTACATCAACTCAACTACTCTCCCAACAAACTAGATAGTGTGAGTTTCAACTCTCTTCCTCTCGAGATTTTTAAGACACGTTTCCCTAACAATCTTAGTAAATATAGGAATCTCTTTTAGATCTTGTGGTAAATGGACCTTTCTACAAAGATTCCTCAACTCGTAATCCAGGTGATACTCAAGGGTCGTTTCAACTTTCTCCACAACCAACCTCTCTAGAAAGGGAGGTTGGTTCGAAGAAGAAGGTAAGGATTATGCATGTATGGGAATAGGATAAACAATGGTATCATTGTTTGAAATATTAAGAGTTTCCTCCTTGGTTTTATCCTCAATGATTAACACAGGGTTTTTTTTGTCTTTTTTTTTTGTTTCTTTTCTGAGTTTATTACCCTTCCTAGTCGCATTTACAGGTAATTAACGCCAATTGACATGGAATGATAAATAGGGAAATGGAGCGGTTCAATAGAATGAATCACTTTTACCACTTTATTATTTGGGTTGGGAACCAGTAGTGCTAGAATTGATGTGATCAGAATGATGGCAGCAAAGGCAGTGGTGGTGGCATGGTTACAGTTTTCTGAGGTAACAAAGCCGGTAGTGTAGGTTGTGCCATGGGATAAGGTGCATATGGATGTGGGATATGACCATGTAGGCATGGGATAGAAATAATGAGAGTGTGGTGATCCCCTCCATCCTTGTTTCAAAGGGGAATGAAGAGATTTCCCATACTGAGAATGATAACCATGCTACCAAGACTGATGATAATTCATGTTTTGATAGGGATATTATGGTGCATTATCAGAAGGAAAATATGGTGCAGGTTAAGAAATCATACCTGTACTTACATGTGTCCATGACTTTCATGCCCCCATAGCATGCAATGACTCAGGTACTGAATGCTCTCCCTCGAATGCTGCTTTTAATCCTGGTATGGATGGGAATTCTTTGGTAGGATGCTTCCCTGCACATATTACAGAGCTATTAGAAATTTTAACATCTGCGTGACATTCACGTAAAATATGTTTTTTTCTACATTTTGGGAAATAAATGGATAATGTTTCTTTTTCTTCTACTAATTTTTGCTAAAATTTTAAAGAATCTATATTTTTACTAATGGTATTCATTGTTTCAATTTTCATAATATCCATTTTATTTTCCAAACCAATGATCATAGCATTTGCAGATCCAAATATGTTGTTTCTAGAATTTCTCCTAACTCCCTTATAAGATCTGGATTGGTTTCATGAGATTTTCCTACACAGGTCACAAATATTATCTAAATTGTTTTGAGCGATGTCTTCTTGTCCTAGAAAATTCAACTTATTTCTAGAATCATCAAAAATCCCTCATTTAAACAAGTTTCTAACAGTGATCATACCAAACTTATGCTTTGAACTTTGAAGAATATATAAGAATATCTCCAAATAGCCTTCCAAGGTCTAATCCTCACCTTATGCTATGGTAAAAATCTAATCCTACATTTCTCGTGTTTTGAAATATTCCTGATATTTATTTAAGAATACCCTCCTCATTTTCTCCCAAGAAGTTATAGTACTCCCCCCATCCCCATGAACCAACATAAAGATGAATCCTTGAGAGTTGTAGGGAAAATATTTATCTTCTAGCATCCATAGAATAATCATAACTCCTACACAGTATATCAAACTCAAAAAGAAAAGAATGGATATCTTCATGCACTTTACCATGAAAATGTGGAAGAACGAAGAGTGGAATATTATTCATTTGAGCCAATACATGTGGGTCCACAATTGGGAACCAAAAGTGACATGTTCCTCTGTTGGTTGGTTTTTGCCAACCCCTTCACCATGGACATCTTCGTTATCTTCCATCTTTCCTTCTCCAAACATACCACTCCCCACAGACTGTTAAGGTTGAATGTGGTTCAGATTTAACTTTTTAATCTAATCAATCCCATTCTTTCCTTTTACTGGCTTTAAGATTCTTGAACTGTTGTTCCCAGAGTCCATTTGAAAAGTACTAGCTTGATGGGTCTACTTAAAATTCCTACCCACAATAGAAGGCCCATCATGAGAAAAAATTTCTGATTGATCAATATTTCCTCTACCCTTCTTGGGCTTCACAACCCTACCTCTCTTAGTCATACATTTTAAAAGAAATCAAACCGGAAATAATCAACAAAACTATAAAAAAGTTCTTGCTGGAACAAATCAATTTGAAATCAAATGTTGCAGTTAGTTCAGAAAAATATGTCTATAACACATAATTAATACAAAATAAATTCCTTCAGACAATACAAGCACACTGAACTTAAAAAAAAAAAACAAAGCAATCTTACCTCTACTACAGAAAAGAAAAATCATAACTTTACCATAATTCCTTTCAACACTTTCCCGATAACAACACTAAAATGTTGGGTGAAAAAAATGAAATTCAATTCCTCAACACTTAATTATCGAACCAGGGATTTGTAATCTTTGAGGCTTATTACAAGTAATGCTAAGTGTTTTGGGTTCACTCTGTAAAATCCTATCTCTATCCATGCAGCTAAATCACTCAATTTCAAAAGGACAACTTTAAATAAATTCATTTAGTTATATTCCTATACTATTAACATAATGACACCACACCACTCTAGAGGCTGGACCCTCACTCAAAAAATAACAATCAGAGACTTTGAAAAATATTTCAAAAAAAAAAACAAACACAAGATTCATCCAAACTATGCAAGCTCAATCATTTCGAAACAAACCTATTCCTACACTGAATTGTTTTTGAAACAAATCCATTCCGGTACTCAGTTACTGTACTGGGAAAGACAAAACAACT
>APFE030480345.1:276432-298573 GCA_000404065.3 Pinus taeda | reverse complement strand
GAGAAGAGCGAAAATAATCTTTTCCCAACTGGAAAAATCATGAACAGAAAAATAACCCTCTAGCAGATTTAACCATTTGTCGATGACATTTGCGTCTATTTGACCCTCGAATATGGGGATTTCAAAATTAACTTGTACCTTAAACAATGTGGTGTTTCCAGAGTAGCTGTGGGAAGCCGATGCGTCACCCGTGAGTAGCTGATGAAGGATCTTGGCAAAGTTGTCCATCATCGCGTTCCTTTGTCGCTTGAGGGCTTCTTCGAGCAAGATTTTAATAGGATCTCCTGCTCTCTCATCTTTCTTTTCATTCACCATGGGAGGCTGTCGGGTTTTGTGAGGGTGGTATTGCAAAGGTTTGACCAGTTCAAGCCCTAACTCCTTATATCCCAACCTCGTTGGGGACATGCAAAGAAAAACAGAGAAAAAGCAGACCGCTCTGATACCACTGATCTGGATTTAAACAGGAATACAATAAATTACAGAGGTAACCATAAACACAAAGATGCAACGAAAATAATACTTCATTTCATTAATGTAAAATACTGAGATATGCTTACAAACAGAAAATGGAAATAAACAACTAGGGCGATGTTAGCTTATCTTTGAGAAGAGATGTGGTGGCTACATGCCTCTGAACTGTGTTATAATGAGGCTTGAAGGCCTATTTATTGTTGAGACACAATGAAAACCCTAAACATCCAAAAACCTAACCCTAGAAGATGAAACACCAAACTGTGGGCCTCGTTTGGGTAAATTGGTACATCAACTTCCTGGGGTCGTAACCTTGGCATACGATCTCCATTTGACGCGTACAATATCTCGTTAGAAAGATCTATCTGAGAAATACAACTTTGCGAAGAGAAACATGGGTCCATGGACCCATGTTACTCCCAGTTTTCCCAAAAAAACGTCGTTTAGGGCCTCAAAACGGCTCCGGAAGTTTAGGACCCGAAAAACTGCTAAAAATAGTAAATTATGCTACAATTAAGGAAACTAAAAAGCTGAAAGAAATAATGGTGGGGATCCAAGTGGACTTGGCGAGTGGCCACCAATATCCACCTGGATCATTGTATCTCCAAGTTGACCAAGTTGGCCCTCCTGGAGTCAAGTCAAATCAACCTTTAGAGGCACCTTTTCGGACATGGAAACAACTATATATTGGCATATATTCTCCACCATTTGGAAAACAATTCATGAATCTTTTGTGGCGAATAAATTCGATGAAGTCTAAGGCTATATTATTCTGTGGAGGATGAGTTTCCTGTGACACCTATCTCTGTGATGATGCAAGTTTCCTATAATACCTATCTCTGTGATGATGCAAATTTCTTGAGGATAATATTCTCTATGATGATGCAAATTTCCGATGAATACAATTCTTTGTGATGATGCAAGTTTAGAAGTATATTCTCCAATGATGATGTGAGTTTTAGAGGCATCTAAGGATAGGAAAATGGTAGGTTGGTAGAATATCTTATGGTAGAGTTTGGAGGGTTGAATTGGAACTTGGATCATTGGTTAGCTTGACTTGGATTTCTCTTATTGAAAAATAATCTACAAGGAAAGGATTGATGGATTTTCCCCTTGTGGGTTTTTCCCTAGCCTATGGCCTAACTTCTGGTGTATATTTTCTATTTGCGCACTGTGATCTACATAACTAAATGTATAATTTTTTGATGACATAATTGAAATAAAATAATGCTAAATAACATATACATAAACAATCACAAGTAGTTATGATGTTCATAAATTATATATTTCAAATAAATTTCAACAAATAATTGAATGGTGAAAATTCTTTAGTTGATTGTCCCACTAGATAAATGTCTTATGCCTCCATGATTCTACCAAACTGGACTCAAAGCCAACATATTGAGCAATAACTCTACACATTTTGCAATCACAAATTAGAATAAAAGACAAAAAAAATTCTAAACCATCATCAATGAAATTCCCATTGGATTCCTAATATAATTAGATAATATTCCTTTTGATATTTATGTTTATTAAGCCCATGTCCTCACTGTTTCCAACCATGGCCAATGGGAAAAGATAATATAATTACAAACATGATTTTGAATTAGCTATGTACCAATACATTCATCATTGATACATCTACAAAATCCACGAAATTAATTCTTACCATCCTCCTTGTTACCTATTTTCCTATCTCCAACTAGAAAAGCATGCTATGAATATAAATTTTTATGGATAAGAAAACTATCAGTACCCCATGGATTCATTTTAGCTCAATCATTCAATATAAAGAAACATCTCAATGGTCAAGTTCCATTGCAAGGAAAAGTGGTGACACATCCATGAGCATCAGACCCATCCTAACCTACAAACATTAGATCAATTTCTCTTTTGAAGATGTGTAGTTTGAATTTATGCCACTTTATGAAGAATCTAGGCAACTAGGGTGCATCTATGGCGAAGATGATTTTATATGTATTAATGATGATGTTTATGATGCTTGAATGATGATTATTTTCGTATGAATGTGCATTAAAATTTATGTAAAATATGAGTGTTTGACCTTACATCTATTGGGAGTTCAAAAGTTGAAATTTATTTTTTCTTGAGAGTTTCCCCACTTTGAAAATTGGTTCGTTGTAAGTGAATATGCATTAAGTAAATAATATATTTCCAAAACTATGTTAAACAACATTGGTACGCTATCCTCTTTATGAATGTGCTTCACTAGCTTCGTGAAGTAGGATGTGCTATTTGATAATTCAAAGGAGAAGAAGATGAAAAAGAAAACACAAAGAAATTGTTATGGATTATGTGATCACTATCAAGTCTATTGGTGTTGATCAACGAAAGCTTGACCATATCATTGTATAGTAACACTAGGTTCTAATCACACTAAGTATATGTATGAATTGCACTAAATTAGAAATTTTATGAATATTAAATTATATATTTTGTGTTTGTATAATATGAATGAGGTGACTTATAAACAACCATTTTGATCGACATTTTGAATTTTGTGTTCTTGACATTTTAATGTGTTGATTTTTGTAGCTATGATCAATCTTCATAATGTATGCTTGAATCATTAATGAATTTGTAAAGCATATTTTTAAATTCTAAGAGTCAAAATAATTCATTTTTGAATAAAATAAATAAATTATTTTGTCATGTCATATTTGGACATTTTAAAATAAACAAATTTCAATTTTTAAAAGTATCTTTGTGTCCCCAAGTCGACCAAGTTGGCCCTCCAGAAGATAGGTCAACTCAGCCCTTAGAGACACCCTTTCAGATGAGGCAACCACTATATATTGGCATTATTATTCTAGTTGATAAGCATTTTGTGACTCTTCTATGATGAAGAAATTCAAAGATAGTAGGCTATATCTCTCCGTGGAAGATAAATTCTTGAGGCTACAATGTTCTGTGATATGAGAATTTATGTAGCAATATACTTTATGGAATACGAGCCTCCTATAATGCCTTTTTAGTGTGGGTAAGCGAGCTACTGTGGCTCTGCATTTTCTATGATCTGAGGTTGGTTTGAGGACAGTCAGAAGGCATCCTATGTACAAAATTACGAAAGACTTCATGTGAAAATTGGTTAGTTAGTGGAGGGATGACTTGGTCTTTGGTGGTTAACAATCTCGGCATGGGGTCCTTGAAAACCCATCCAAATACCACACATTTAGTGTTGACCAAGTGGCTTGGCCAATAAATGTGCCTTAACATTAAAGGAACCTAAGGTTATATACTTATGGTTCAATGACATCTCATTATAATAGAAATCCCCATAATTTACATCTCTTCGTAAGTTCAGGGTTCAAGAGGATCTAGTTGATGTAACTTTTCTCAAGGTCCCAGATATTTGCTAAACTCATATCTGAATTTTAAATGGGAATTTGGTTTGAGGTGTTGGTGCCGATTGCAATAAGAGAAGATACAAAAGTGCCAAATTTCTGGAGCAATGCCAAAACTTTTAAATAATGAAATACAACATGCTTGCATTACTCACGCCTAGTCCCAAAATGGGGTGATCTGGATATTTCTGAGATTTGGATTATTTGAGCACAAGGAGTTAGTACCCGAGCCCCTAGAGGTACGAGAGGATGGTAAAGGCATAAAGGGTTCTTTTACTAGAGACTATAATCACTTCAAAGGGTAAATGAATAAAGTGTGTATGGTAAAGGCATAAAGTGTTCTTTTACCAAAGACTATAATTGCAACCAAATCTCAATTAAACAAAATTAATATCAAAATATTCATGAAAAATCTAGGATATCATTGACATTATCATTTTTCTCTCAAAGTTTCATTGTTTCCTTTGATGCGATGCTCGAATAGGGTGGCGCAATACACCCTCTTTATCTCACAATTACATGGGATGAAGTGAAGAGCAAGGAATTCTTTATCTCATGATTGCAGGCGATCAAACATGGAGCAAGGACCTTAGGCCAAGTGGCATTAGAGAGATTTTGAGGTAAAAAAATGGGCCTCAAAACAAAATTGTACAAAAAAATCAACTTTATAAGAACCAATAAGATTCAAGATGATGACATTAACCATGGGGGATGATTCACCATTTTTGGAGTAAACCTCTATTAACAATCAAACACTTCCATAGTATATGAAAATTTCAATGGTTTATATTTAGACATGCAAGGAAACGTTTCATAATAAATATGTACATGTACACCTACTTTTATGGAAAAATCAATAGGATTTTTGCTATACACCAAAATACCATCCATTTGAATTAATTTCTTTCTACCAGTATTTACAAAATGACCATCTCTCAATAAGGGATTCACATCTAAACTTTGATCCCTTATCAAACCCTCACCTAGTAATTACAATGTAATGTTTTTAATGATACCCATATGACCCACTCAAAGATAACAATGCTTTTATTTTAATTGATGAAGGATTGTACTACATAACCTTGCCACCTTCATCTTCATACACCATATTAACATGTAAAGCATCATACATGCTATGTGTCTACGCGTCATTGGTATCAACAATATAAAGAATTGGATAATTACCACAAGGATCCAAGAATGTCAACTCTAGGTTTCCCATTCGGGTCTCATTGGAGTCATCAAAAAAATGATTTATTTTAATTCGTTTCTTCCTTTAAGAAGAGAATTTGTATCAAAGTTTGGAACATTTCCTTTAACACATTGCATTGCTGAATGACATCGAAGTTAAGGTATTTTAATATCATTAGTTTGGATTTGAACAAAGTCACCACTAGATGCATCATTTCCACTTCAATATTATTTTTAATTAATTTTAGACAATTGTCATGACCTTGGTCATTACATAGATAATTTTTAATTGAGTTTTAGTCACTTTTCCAATCTAATGTTCTCTTTAGAAATTATTTAGAAAGCTTCATCCACAACTTTTAGTGAGAAGGATTTTTTGTTCTTTATGTGGCAACATATTAAGGTTTGTGTTTTTTTGTGAGTTATATTTGAGTATGAAAACACTCCCACATCTTCAATTCATGCGTCCACTATAACCATGTCAAATTTTAGTGCAAACGAGTAAAAAAGGAAAAAAAATCAATGTTGGCCCCATTCACAGGTCATTGTGTGTACAGTCAATTAATTAGAGTATGGTTTATGCTACTAATTATTAGTAGATTTTAAGTGATGGATTGTTCCTTAACCGGGGTAGGTCCAACATTGGAAAATAGTAATAAATAATTTCATCTCCTTCAAATTTATGTTATAATTTTGTTGTATTATTGTTGAATTATTTATGTCAGTGGTATTCAAGTCTCAAAACCTTCCCATACGATCAATGCATGCATCTACCATATCCATGTCAAATTTTAGCACATATGAGAACAAAATGAAAAAATTTCAACCCTGGCCCCATTCACAGGTCATGCCGTGAAAGCTCAAGGGACTTCTACAACCCTCTTGAAATTGATTCGCTGAAACTTGCAGATAATAGAGAGAATGCAAAAAAATAAAGTATAAAATCAATAACACTTTCAATTTTAGGTCCCTATAATACTAGTGTAGCCCCCTTATTGTTATTGTTAGTGTAACCTCCTATTGTTATTATTGTTACGTAGGCTATGATTATATTGCGACCCCTTAGACTCCTATATATACCAAGGAGGTCTTGTCATTTGTATCATTGAAGAAATTTTCATTTATGTACTGTAAAGGGGGTTTCTTAGTCGAACACAATAATTTTGAAGTCGTTGATCTATCTTTTCTCTGAGCTGGTTGCATAATATTTGGTATCAGAGATTTGGATTCTTGGTTTCGCTTCTTCAAATAGGTCATATTAGAATTTTCGCTATAACTTTTTTTCTACGAGGCTTCTAATCTGAAATTTGGAACACGTAGAGACGAAATCTTGGTGAACTTCGTGTAGAAATGTCAGATTGTGGTTCTCTATATTTTCAGAGATATGATCTGAGGAAGTTAGGATTTTTTCTGGCTCCAAAATTCAGTCTCAAACATGTGACCTAGGGAAAATTGTCATAACTTTCTCTCTAAGAATTATATTTGAATTTTATAAACAATGACTGAAATTACACGGATTTTAGTTTGGCATGTATAATTTTTAGAGCCGAAGGTCAAAACAGTGACACATGGCATTCTGTACAAGTTCATTTTACTGAACCAGTCTATAATCAGGACATTGTGGGAGATTGGACATAGCTCTTTCTTTAAGACTCCAATCTCAGTATGATTTGTGGGGTAGGAAATATGACTCACAAGGCTACCATAGCATGAAATTTTAGACCTTGGAGATCCAAAATTACAGAGCTATGACAGGTTCAATATCGAGCTCCTACAAAGCAAAAAAAATGTGTGTATTATTTTAAAATTTGCATAAGTTTTGTTTGAAAAATCAGTTTGAAGTGATTCAAGCGACATAGTGAAGCATAAATACCATTGTTTGATTCCAAAATGACTTGAAGAAATAAAATAGAAACACCTATTAAGCAACCAAAATCTCTACTATGACACATGAACAAGAGGAAGAAATGCAACATGATATATCAAAATTACGAGACCAAGTGCAACAAATTCCGCTCTCGCAAAGAGTAACAAAAAATGAAATGAAAGGCAAGATGGATGGTTTGAAGGATGGATTAAAAGCATACAAGGAAGGTTTTAAGGATGGATTAAAAGAGGATATGGAAGGTTTGACAAAGTGGACTCTAGAGGCAACTAAGGCCTTTGAACATCTTAAAGAGGCAATGTGCCAAGCACCAGTCTTAGTTACACCAAACGTCACAAAAACCTTTATTGTGGAATGTGATACCTCAAGAAATGGAATTGGTACTATTTTAATGCAAGAAGGAAGACCCATTTCTTTTGAAAGTAGTCCAATCAAGGGAAATTATCTACACAAACTTAATTGTGAGAAGGAAATGTTGGCAATACTACATGCACTAAAGAAATGGCGAGCTTGCCTAATGGGAAGACACTTCAAGGTAAAAACAGATCACAATAGTCTTATATACTTTTTGGAACAAATATTATCTTCATAAGAGCAATAAAAATGGGTCACAAAGATGTTGGGTTATGACTTTGAAATCATCTACAAAAAAGGAAAGAAAAATGTTCTTGCAGATGAACTCTCGAGAAACGATGAGGATGCGGAAGCTTTGCTTTGTGCCATTTTTATTATTCAACCTGATTGAATAACTGAAGCAAGGGATGAATGGAAGAATGACGAAGAGGTGTGGAATCATTCAAAAGTTGTAGCAAGACCCCAGTATGTATGATACATTTATCTGGAAAAATGACTCATTATGGTTCAAAGATTGTTTATATCTCTGTAAGAATTCACAACTCAAACAAAAGATTCTTTTGGAATTGCACACCTCCCCCTTAGGAGGGCATTCAATATTTTTTAAAAATTACCACAGGGTCAATAAGGATTTTTTGGGGGATGGCCTTAAATCTAATATTCAGAAGTTTGTTGTAAAATGTTTGGTTTGCCAACAAAATAAAGTTGAGACAATTAAGACCCTTGTTTTGTTACAACCTTTAGTCATTCCAAGTCAGCATTGGGAGGAGGTCTCGATGGATTTTATCACAAGTTTAGCGAAGTCTGAAGGAAAGAGTGTCATCATGGTGATAGTTGATAGAATTACCAAGTATGCACACTTTTGTGCATTATCTCATCCTTTTAAATCCAATACAATTTCTACTGCATTTATGGAAACAATTCAAAAGCTACAAAGATCCCATTTTCACTAGAAATTTTTGGACAAAATTATTTTCTTGTCTTGGTACTCAATTAGCTCATAGTTCATCTTATCATCCTCAATTTAATGGGAAAACTGAGATAATGAATATTTTTTTGGAAGGATATCTTTATTTATTTGTATATGATAAACAAACACAATGGGTCGAGTGGTTACCTCTAGATGAATGGTGGTATAACACTTCCTTCCATACTACAGAAAAAAATGACTCCATTTACGACACTTTATGGATATCATACACCATCCATCACATCATATTCAAGAGCAAATTCTAAGGTTCAAGCAGTGGAAGATCACATTGAACATCAACAAGTTCTCCAACTCTTAAATGGTAACCTCACTCTGGCGCAGAATCGAATGAAACAAAATGCATATCAACATCACAATGAAATAAGTTTTGATGTAGGTGACTGGGTGTTTTTACGACTACAACCTTATAACCTAATGTCCCTCAAGCAAGCTAAGAAGGATAATAAATTATCACCCAAGTATTATGGTCCTTACAAGGTGCTGCAAACTAGTGGTACTATGACATATAAATTGGAGTTTCCTGCATATTCCCGAGTACACTCGGTTTTCCATGTTTCATGCTGAAAGAAGGTTATCAGTGAAAAGCTTTCAGTTCAAACAATATTGACATAACTTTATGAAGAAGAAAAAATCATTTTGGATCCAGAAGCAGTCACGGAAACAAGAACCCGATAGATACGAAATCAATCAATTTTATATTATCTCATTAAGTGGAAGAACTTACCTACTGAAGATTCCACATATGAGGATGAGAATTTTATACAGAAGAATCCAGAACTACTCAAGTGTTAAGGACAACACTTTTTTGAAGGATAGGGGCATGTTAGGTCCCTATAATACTAGTGGATCCCCCTTATTGTTATTGTTAGTGTAGCCACATATTTTTATTGTTGTGCCCATGTAGCCCACATATTTTTATTGTTGTGCCCCATAGAATCCCACTATTGTTATTATTTTTATGTAGGCTCTGAATATATTGTGACCCCTTAGACTCTTATATATACCAAGGAGGTATTGTCATTTGTATCATCGAAGAATTATTTTTTTATGTAATATAAAGGAGGTTTCCCCCTTGAAGAGGATAATTTTTAAGTCGTTGATCTATCTTTTCTGTGAGCTGGTTGCATAACATTCATATTTTACAAATCTCTTCAAATACCTCTTTCTCCTTGTTCACAGTGAAACACAATGGAAAAATTTGGGTGATCTCCCTTGATTGTCAAATTCTTTCTGTGAGTTGTATTTGAGTTTGGAAACAATCCCACACTAGCAATGCATGCATCTATTATAGCCATGTAAAATTTCATTATGTATAAGCACAAATTGAAAAAATTTAAATGTTGGCCCCATTCACAAGTCACTATGTCTAGGGTCAGTTAATTAGAGCATCGTTTGGCCACTAATTATAAGTAACTTTAAGCACTGGATTTGGTCCTTAGTTAGGGTAGGCTGATAATTGGAAATGATAAGCTTGATATAGGTATATATTATTGGTTCCTAACCATCATTTTTTCATTCACGAGGACTCATATACTTTGAGATTGAAAGCAAAATCATAAGAGAGATATAATAAATTATGTCATGTATTGGCTGTGACAAAAAGCTTGAGATCGGTGCAAATAAAGATCTTCTCTAGGCTTCAATAATAATATAATATTCTCTACTGAAAAAGGCCAACCACAGGAAGGTGGAAGTTCATATTTCCCCTCCCCTCCACGCCCCCTCACATCACTCTCATAATTACCAATACCCAATTTATCTACTATAAAATATTTGAAAGAAACATAGTAAGAATTAAGAACATATAGAAATTGCTAAGAAAAAAATATTTAAGTTAAATGAAAGGGAAAAAATATGAAACTAAAAACATATAAACACATACCTCATACATTACAACAATTCAATATCATTAATATTCTTCTTCATCCAACAAATCAACATTTATGTCATCCGATTAAAAAAATTACGTTGAAACGATAAAAAAATTTCAGCATCATCATCAATATCATCATTTCCATTAATCATATCTTCATGCATATCATCATGGCAAACATCATCTCCTACATTTGGTTCAAATTCTTTAATTTCTTCATTTGAAAATATATCATCAATATCATCTTCATCGAAAACATTGTCTCGAAGATCTCCTTGAATTTCTTTGACATCATCGTGATCTGACACATGACCATCAACTAACTGCTCCTCTACATCATCATCCTCTTCTATATTATTACCTTCTTCTGCTACAATATACTCTACCAACCTTCCTCTTAGATCATATCTGATAACATATGACCAACCCACTCTACCTGGAACCTATGAGTAAAAGACATGTTCGCATTAGCTTTGGAAGAACATAGTGATCCAATATTGGCTCGAATGACCATGTATTAACCATGGTAAATCCATTATCATGTTGAATACTAGTTCTATTAGGATCATGTTCATTCATTTGTAGCTTATACCATTTCATGTCGAACAAAACCAATTTGAAGGAATCAAAGTCACACTCAAGTATGCCATCCAAATACCCATAATATCGATTTCCAGAGACTTATGAACATGTGTCACTTCTAGAGGAAACATTAGTAACCCAAAAGACTGTAGTTATCCCACAATAAAAAAAAAAAACCTCTTTTCATCTAACTTTTTGATGTGAAATTTACAACCATTGTATCACATACCCTTGTGGTGTTTCAACTGCAATATTCCAAATACATGAAAAATAATTGTCAATTAATAAACATATTCATATATATAACTTGGAAAGTATTTGAAAAAACAAAATTGCATTCACATTAATAATATATTTATAAAATAACTTAAAAAAATATTGCAAGCCAGTGAAAATGCATGATTTCCTATTTATCTTTCAAATCATTTGCTAAATCAATTTCTCTCTATGTATTGTTGGCATCTCAATCATGATGATATTCTTTAACCAATGCAGACAATCCAATCTTTTCTGCCCAATCTCTTCTGCCCAATCTCTTCTATGCAAATGCATAATCTTGGTAAGAATTGCTTCAATTAATTTATTGGTGGATTCTAGTTGTCTATCTTTCTATGGATCATATGGAGTGGAATTTTGATGTTTGATCTTGTATTCCTCCATTATCTTTTGTACCAACATGGATGTAAATTGAGTACCTTGATCTATCACAATTTCCCTTGGGACACAAAAACAGGTAAATATATCCTCAAAAAGAAATGAAACTACAACATTTTTAGTAGCAGAAGGAAGTGCTTTAGATTCTACCCATTTTGTAACATAATCTATGCAAACAAGAATGTACCTTTTTTGTCTTGATGGTAGATTAATTGGACCAACAAAATCCAGAGCCCATTTCTTAAAAGGTTTAATGAGTACCTGAGGTTGTAGATGCATTTCATCTCAAGGAACAAGTTTCCTCATTCTTTGACAACTACCACATCTCTTAGCATATTCTTTGGCATCCTTAAAAAGGGAAGGCCAATAATATCCTAAGGGAAGGACTTTGTAAGCACTAATTTTATCAGCGAAGTGTCCTCCACATGGTTCATCCTGACAAGCCTTTAATATCTCTAGCACTTCATCTTCTCTAGCACATCTCTGAATGATCAAATATGGCCATGTTTTGTACGATTCTCCATTTATCCATGAGTAAGATGCACTAATTTGAATTACCTTTCTTTTCTCTCGAGGAGACAAATATAGTGGTAACTTCCCTGTAGCCAAATAATTAGCAATATCTACAAACCAAGGAGATTTAATAGATACTGCAAAAATATATTCATTAGGAAAATTATCTTATACAGGCACATCATTATTATCATTTTGAATCCCAGATAGAAAGTCAGCAACTGTTTTGTTTTTTCCAGGTCAATCCAAAATAGTAATATTGAATTCCTGTAACAACAATAACCATCTTGTAATTCCACCATTAATGATTGGTTTATTCATTAAATACCTAATTGTAGAATGATCTATATGTATAAAGGTTTCATAACAAGTGATGTAATTTACACATTTATTAATAACATGGAAAAAAGGTAAAAACTCCTTTTCTGTTATAATATAATTTAACTCTGCAGGAGTCAAATTTATACTAGTGTAGTAAATGACATAAGGAGTTAAATCCTTTTGTCCTAATACAACTCCTAAAGTGAAGATATGTTTGGAGCTCCGATGGAGGTACGTTTAGGGTTTCGATGTTGTGCCTGCATGCAACCCATTGCTTCCGATGACTCCCTACTATTGCCCCGGTAACCTTCTATCGACTGCCTGCTTATGCCCTTATTGACTTGTGGGTTTTTTTTCACCGTTCCCTCTAAACCTTTTGATCCGAGCTTCTGCCTGTCTATCCCCGGCTGTTGTTTTTCACCTATCCACTCAGGCTTACCTCCCCTCCTGTTTTCTAACTTTCATCGTTTTTTGTTGGTGCACTATCCTCTTCCGGCAGCTGTCATTAACAAATATTGACAGTTATGGATGAGTTGGGTGATTTCGAGGAACTTTCGGAGGACATGCCCATCTAGACACCCACTAGGACCACAACTACCGATTTATTCCCTTTCATGTCTAACGTTGCTGATAAAATTGAGGCCCTCCATCCATTTTCTCGCCCTTGCATCCCGCCGGTATCCCTCTCTGAAGACGCTCCCTCTCCCCCTGAGTTCATCACCCAACCCCTCTCACTGTGCACCCTGGCCCTTATCGACCCTTCGTCAAACCCTAGTTGCCCTTCTCTCGAAGGTGTCTCTCCCCTTTTCCCTCCTCAGTCTAACCCTATTTTCCCTACTCTCGGTGGCGTTTCTTCCCCTTTCCCCCCTTCGGTGGTGAATCCCTCCCCCTCAACAAACCATCCCCTGGATACTACGGTCCTTGGATCGGTTACACCTACTTCTCAGATCCTTACGGCCACCTCTCGGGGGAATTATACAGGCACTGGACCGATTTTTGGTATCTTCACAGCTATTCCACAGGTGGCGCCCAAAAACCCTGGGGGTTCTCCTTCTTTGGAACCTGATCCACCTTCCTCGTCTCTGGACACATTGATTGTGGGGAGCCTTGGGGTTTCAAGGAAGAAAAGGGGTCTTAAGCTTCAGACTAGTGCAATGCCCCTGAACTTTGCAAAGGACATTAAGCTATTGGACGCTATGGACATTGTCGAGAAAGTTCTAGTGGGCCAGGTTCGTGGAAGCCATTACAGTGTGGAAAAATTACAACAATGGGCCTCAGAGGTCTGGAGTGAAAACCTGAAGGAGACCCCGAAGGTTCAGACATTTTTCAAAGGCTGGTTTGCATTGCACTTCAGAAATTTGGAGCATACGAACTGGGTGCTATCCATTGTATGGCACATTGATCACGCTCTTGTTTTACTCAGAAGATAGATGCCCCTATTTGATCCAGAACGAGAGAGGTTCGATGCCAGCCCTATATGGGTTCGTTTACTCGGACTACCTTTGCATTTTTGGACAAAGGACATCTTCAAACGTATTGGGAATGCCCTTGGCATTTACCTCACTTACGATGCCTCATACCAGTCTTCAGGGAAGATGGCTTATGCCAGGATCTTGGTTCATTTAGACCTATCGAAGGGTTTGCTCAACTTCATCAACATTTGATGAAGATAGAAGCTAGATTATGAGGGCATTCCTTTCCATTGTTGGAGGTGCCATAAGGTCAGGCATCTTTATAAAGACTGCCCCTGCTGGGAAAATCTAAAAAATAGCCCTCGCCTCTGGAATCTATGACCCACCCGCACACTTCCCAGGTCGTGCATCCTTGGAGCTAGGCTTCTACTGCTCCTCTGAACATGGTTACTTCTAAGGTCTCGGTCGAACATCATAAGACTCCAGAAGTAAATACTGCACACCACCATAGTCGAATAAGCGAGGGTGGCCTCCCAACCATCCTCATCTGCCTCCTCCTTCTCGTCCTCAGTTGCCTTCTGAGGGCTTGGCCTTGACGGGTATGAATCTTCCACTCAACCTTATTTCCACTTACTGCTCATCTCATATTGATTGCATTATATCTTGTTCTTTCTTTGATCTACATGTCTTGAACCCATCTTCTGACCATCTGGGTTCAGGTCTGGTCATTGCACCCCCTCTCTCCACTCTGCTCCCTTGCCAGTTCACTTCTAGCCCCATCTTCTCACCTGCCCCCTCCACGCCTACTCCCTCTCACCTCCCTACCCCTTCATCTATCCTCCAGGCACCCCCTCCTAGGGGGTACATGACACACACAAAATCAAAGAGGCAAGCCGAGGACCTTGTCAGGCTTGAGATACTCCAACCTCCCCCTACCCCTAAACTCCATAGGGGTCGACCTTCTTATCTATCTAAAGCCCAAGGTATTGCTGAATATGAGATCGCTTTGGGGGTACAATCTACTATCCCAGGGACACTTAGAGGCAGATAATCCCATTCTATCCCTCCATAAAGATTTTTTCTTACAATTGTAGAGGGCTAGCTAGGCCGGACAAAAAACTAGCCTTTCGTCATTTGATTACCATTGAACCGCTTAATATCATTTTCCTACAAGAGACTCTGGGACTTGCTACAAACATCTCTTAATCCCTCCAAAACATGCTTCCAGGTTGGATTTTCATTGGTCTTGATGCCCATGGGAGATCAGGAGGATTAGCTTTGGGTTATAACTCTCGAACCATCAAGTTGCTCAACTGCTAGGGAGGTCTAGGTCATCTTGGTGTAGATATCAAATCTGCTAAACTGGGTATGAATTTTAGGATATTTAATGTTTATGGGCCTTGCCAGAACATGCCTGCTTTTTGGCAGAACCTCCTGAGTACCGATCTATTCTTGACTGATCACTTGATCCTTAGTGGTGACCTTAACTTCTCCAATGGATACTCTAAATCTTGGGGTCATAGGGCACAATGAGACTCCCTTTCAGATTACTTTCTATCTAAAATGGAAGCACAACATTTTATTGACATCCCCTCTGCAAAAACTCAAGCGACTTGGAGGAACAACAGGATTGGGGAAGATAGTTTGACCCACAGACTTGACCGCTTCCTTGTCAAAGAAAAGTTTATGGACTTGGGTTACAATATCAGACATTGGGTAGGTACAGGGGGGATCTTTGACCACCTACCCATCTACTTGGCTATAGATGGAGGGCAATCTAAGCCTAAAGGTCCCTTCAAGTTCTGCTCTGTCTGGCTCAAGGAAGACTCCTACAAAAGAATGGTCACTAATTTCTGGAAGGCCAACCCCCCTGGGAGGAGGGAAGACAATATTAAAGGGTTTATTCATAACCTTACAATCCTGAAGAGAATGTCCAAGCTTTGGGCACATAACAAAAGAGTACAGGAGGATCAATCACTCTATGAGACTGATTCTGAAATTGTTTCTTTCAAAATTGATCTTGGAGGAATGTACACTTCAGAGGAACATAAGGAAAGGATGGTTTCTCATTATGCTTCTAGAGAAAAAATCCTTAAATATAAGGAAGAAACCTGGCGCCTAAGAAGAAGAGCCATCTGGATGCATGAAGGGGACAAAAACACAAAATTATATCACAAGTATGCCAATGGAAGAAAGGCGACTAACACCATATGGCAGCTACAGAATGAGCATGCGCAGATTGTTAGTATCTTCCCTCAACTTGCTGAATTAGCTTCCTCTCATTTCAAGCGCACATACAATGCTCCCAGGGACATCAACATGGCAGAAATAATCAGGGTAGCACAACTCTTCCCCAGATATGTGGATCCTGAAGAGGGTGATGATTTAATAAAGGTTGTTACTCTGGAGGAATTGGAAACCACTTTAAAGTGGTTCAAAAAGGATAAAAGTCCAGGACCTGATGGTTGGTCGATAGAATTCTACTTGGTTTTCTTTGACACCATTGGTGAAGACCTACTTAGAATTGTTGAGGACTCAAGAACCAGAGGGTACCTTGAAACCTCAATAACCTCCACTTTCATTGCACTCATCCCGAAGACTGATAATCCAGACTCCTTTGAGGATTTTTGCCCCATATCCCTTTGCAACTATATATATAAGATCATCGCTTAGATCATAGAAAATAGGATGAAACCTATACTTTCTAATCATATTTCGTCAGAACAATTCGCCTTCCTAAAGGACAGACAGATTCATGAAGCTATGGGTACTGCTTAGGAAATTATACATACTCTTCACTCTAGGCATGGCAAAGGTATGATATTGAAGGTTGATTTATCAAAAGCTTTCGACAGGGTAAATTGGCTATATATTAGAATGTTGTTAACTCATTTAGGTTTTCCTTACTTATTTATCAAATGGATCATGAGTTGCATTACTAATATCCCTTTCAGCATCTGGGTGAATGGTAGTGCCTCTCCATTCTTTACTTCTGAAAGGGGTCCGAGACAGGGATGTCCTCTCTTGCCTTCACTTTTCCTGTTAGTTATGGAAGGACTCAGTAATCTCATCAAAGAGGATCATCGAAGGGGCATATTAAAAGGCATAAATATAACAGATGGATGCATCCTAATCCACCTTCTCTTTGTCGATGATATACTTATATTTATTAATGGAAACATTGGGGTCATAAATATCATCAAAGCCAATTTCTCCCTTTTTCAAGAGGCAATAGGTATGATCATAAACGACAAAAAGTCCACTTTGACAGTAGCCGAATGTACTCCGCATGAGATCTTCTTTGCCCTACAACACTTCCATTTCACTCAACTACAACTATCTGATGGCTTAAAATATCTGGGTTACAAGTTGAAGCCACTAGGCTATAAAATCGCTGTCTGGACTTGGCTCATCTCCAAGATGGAGAAAACACTTAATACTTGGTACCTCAAATACCTATCGAGAGAAGGATGTATCACTCTAATCAAAAGTGTCCTGGAGGCCACTCTTGTATATTGGATGTCCCTGGCTTGGATACCCAGAGGCATACTCACTAAAATACGATCCCTCTGCTGCAGATTTCTTTGGAAAGGGAACAAACAGGGCAGGACTTTTTCTTGGGTCAAGTAGGAGGCCCTGAACCTACCAAAAAAATGGGGGGGGTTGGGGCCTAGAAAAGCTAGAAGACTTCTCATCTACACTTGCTACCAAAATTGGTTGCTAAATAGTTTCAACAGATAGCCTCTAGACAAGAGTTACATATGCCAAATATATTGCACCGATGCACACTATGGACTGGATTAGAATACCACACCTAAACACCTCGAGCATCTCTGTCATCTAGAAGGTCGTCCTAAAAGCTTTGAACCCCATCAAAGAGGGCATCACTTGGCAAATACGTTCTGGGAACACTGTTCAAATCGGTCTCGATCCATGGGTGGGATGTGGGAATATGCACCTCTTCTTATGGATCTCATATAGTACCTCCAGCTACATAACATTTCTTATATTGCACAAATTGCAGACATTGAGAACACCTCTTTCCTCCAACAGGCATGGAAAACTTCTTTGCATTTAAACATTCCACCTGTTTGGACTCAGCTTTGGGAGGACTATACTCAGGTTCTCATAGATCCCCACATTCATATCCTTGATGGTGACGATGAGATTATATGGGCTCTATTAAAGAATGGATGGTACTCGCCAAAAGAAGGATATCTGATATTGTCGGCACCTAGGAAGCCTCTGATACTTGCCGACTAGTGGAGACATCTTTGGAAGCTTAAAGCTCCTCCCAGAACAAGGCTTTTAATGTGGACTATCCTTCAAAACAAAATCCAAACTGGTGATAACCTCCTCAAACGAGCACCATATGGTCCCCATTGGTGCAGCATATGCAAGCAGGAGAATGAATCTACTTCCCACCTGTTTCTGGAATGTACGGTTGTTACTAATCTGTGGAATCGTATAATTCCCCCCATCGCCCCCTCTGCAATTTGGGCTGACAATACTTTCTTGAGGCCTAGCAATCTTGGTTCAACACTTCAGCATCGCCTAAGCTTAGAAACCTCCCCCCTTCTGATTTGTTGGACTATCTGGATAGCCAGAAACCGTTTAATCTTTTAGGACACAGTGTCGAACTAGGGTTTTGGTGGCCAATGTCATGGCTGATTATTCTCTTATTCTGGATGACCCCCCCCATAGCTCTCGTAACCCCACCTCTATTCAAATCGACCACAACAAACCTTGGGCTTACTTTGATGGTGCAACACAAGAGCAAGGATGTGGGGGGGGGGGGGAGCCATTCTTCATTTAAACCATCAACATACCATTAGTATGCTCATAGGCTTCCGAAGAGGCTCTAATAATTTTTTTAAGCTCCTTCACGCCAAACATATCATTAAGTTCGCCTTGGAAAAAAACTGCTGAGATCTACAATTATTTGGAGACTCAAAAATTATTTGTGACTGGCTGAACAGTAAAACCAGATGTTCTAATTTTGCATTGATTCATACCTTGGATGAAACTTTGAGAATGATTACTTCTTTTGATTCTTTTGCTTGCTCACACATTTACAGGGAGCATAATGGGGCTGCCGAAAAATTATCCAAAGAGGCTGCGATCAGGGAGCAGGGCACCTGATTGATTAGAGAGTGCCATGGTGATACTTTCTACTAGTACTTCCATCGGCCATTCATGGACCTAAATGTTTAATATATATTATTGTTTCTTGGTTTGCATAGATCAAGCACATACCAATTTTGTATGTATATATTAACACTGAACAACTTGGATATCAATATGATATTTGATTTGGCTTCTATTATTTTATTGCTGCCCCCTGCGTGGATCAATAGCGACAATTTTGTTTAATCATGATATGTTTATGAACTGCATATGCACCAACATCTACAGAATGTAATTTCCTTTCTTAATGAAATTATGATTTTTCCTTATGGGAAAAAAAACTTCCTAAAGTTGTATCTGAAGCATCAGTTGAAATGTGAAAAGGTACTTTCCAATTTGGTCCTCTTAGCATGGGTGCTTCAGAAATATTTTCTTTCAATGTTTCAAAAGCTTTCTGGCGATCAAAATTCCAAATGAATTCACAATATTTTGTGAGAAATTTGAAATGTGGGGAATAAATTTTTGTAAAGTTTTCTATGAATCTTCTATAGTAACCAGTAAAGCCAAGAAAAATTCTAACACCTCTTTGACAAGTTGGAATTGATAATTTAGAAATAAATTCTACTCTAGATGTATCCACTTTAATTCCATTCCCTAAAATATGATGTCCTAAAACAATTCCCTCAGTAAACATCATAAAACATTTTTCATGGCTTAATGAGAAATTTTCTTCCTTACATCTAATGAGAACTTTTTACAAATTTTTAAGAGCTTCTTTAAAGGAATTTCCATAGACAGTAAAATCATCCATATAAACTTCCACACAATCATGAATTAGATCAGAGAAAATGCCTAAAACTTCCCTTTAGAATGTTGCAAGTACATTACATAATCTGAAATGAAGTACTCGGTAGGAATAGGTTCCACATGGATAGGTAAAAGTAGTTTTATATTGATATTCTGGAGCTACTTGGATCTAGTTATATCCTCTAAAACCATCCAAGAGTGAGAAATATTTCTTTCTTGCCAATGTATCTAAAACTTCATCTATGAAAGGAAGTGGAAAATGATCTTTTAAAGTGGATTTATTCAATTCCCTATAGTCAATGCATACTCTCCATTTTCCATGTGTTTTAGGAACAATTACCAATGGTGAAGCCCACTAGCTATCTGATATTGGATAAATGAAATTCACATTCAACAATTTTGGTAATTCCTCTTTAACAATTTCCCTTAAATTTGGATTCATTATCCTCTGAGGTTGTCAAATTGGTTTGGCATTTTCTTCCATGTAAATATGATGTATACAAGCATTGGGATCAATTCCTTTCATGTAGGTGTATTCCCATGCATAAGTAGAGGAATTTCTTGTAACATTTTTATTAAATATTTCTTTTGAAATTCGTCCAAATTATTATTGATATTCAAGGTTTTTTTCGAGAAGATTTTTATTTAAGAATTGCCAATTTTTTTCCATAGAATGTAAAGATAACTGACGAGATGATAAATATTCAATATTGCATTGTTCTTGAAAAATTTGATTAGATGCACAATATAAGGAAGACTCATTATTTTCCATTAAAGTCAAAATCTGATCTTCTTCATCTATTTGTGAAGTAACAAAGATTGGCCATATATCAATATCATCATCTATCCATTCTTCACTTTCTACCTCTATCGTTGTTTTTGTAGGAGGATATAATGTGAATTTATTTGTTGAATTTCCATCAAAAATAAACATATCACTCGATCTACAACTTATAAAAGCATCAGTTGCAGCTAATCATGGTCTTCTTAGAATCAATGGATGTCCTCCTAAATTAATCTTGGGTGTAAGAATCATAAAATCAATAGGATACTCCCAAGAATCTAAGGATACAAATATGTCTTCTAATACACCATCAGTTTTAATAATAGATATGTCCACTAATTGCAACAATGTAGGTGTATATGGAAGATTAGGAAGTTTCAATTGATTCATAGTTTGTTTACTCATGATGTTTATAGCTACTCCTAAATCAATCAATGTGTTTGGAATTTCAATACCATTGCTATGTTTTTTCACAATGGGACTTCCTAGTGTTATCTCAAAATCATACCCTGGAAGGCTGCTGACTAGGAAGACCTTAAGATACTATTTCAAACCTACTTTATGCTGAGGTTTAGCCTCCCCAACCTGAGAGGGCTCTCTCACAAGATTAAAGATTTGGATAGTGAATAAGATGGCTAACTCTATGAAACAAAAGAACAAGTGTAAGAGGTTGAAACACAACTAGAAAGTATCCATTGGGCTTATGGAGTCAAATATGCTTCAGTATTGACAATAACGTTAGCTTTACATAGAAGTCAGGGCATAAGAATTCAACATATGGAGAATATATCAGAAATGCATAGGACCACACAATTTATAAATGTGTAAAGGAAGTTAGAGCACTATCAGTGATTTCTAAGTAATCACACATTCATACCACTGTAGATAAAGAGAGAAGAACAACACAAGACATTCTGAACATTGAATCCCTTCTGATTCCTGAGAAGCAAAGCCATGCACTGTATTACTAGAAACAAAGTATTACACCAAAGCACAATAAGAGAGTTTCTCTGAAAATTCTTCAACCCTCAATACATTAGTTCTTCTCCCATATATAGAATTCATGTAGATTCCTTCTGCCAGCATGAGGGGAATTCGAATTCCTCCTAATTTGACACCTATTGACACTTAAAACTAACTATTTAATACAAAAGACAGCTAACTAGCAGTCTTAGTGATCCAGATTTAAACAGGAACGTAACAAAATACAGAGATAACCATATACACAAATATGCAGCGAAAATAATACTTCATTTTATTAATGGAAAATACCGAAATATGCTTACAACCAGAAATGGAAATAAACCAGCTAGGGCGATGGTAGCTTATCTCTGAGAAGAGATGTGGCGGCTACATGCCTCTGAACTATTCCGAACTGTGCTACAATGAGGCTCGAAGGCCTATTTATTGTTGAGAAACAATGGAAAACCATTCACATTCCAAAATCTAACCCTAGAAGATGAAATGCCAAATTGTTGGCCCCGTTTTGGGTAAATTGGTACATTAATTTCCCGAGATCGTAACTTTGGAATACGATCTTTGTTTTACGCGTAGAATAGCTCGTTAGAAAGATCTATCCGAGCACTACCACTTTGGGAAGGAAAATATTGGTCCATGGACCCATGTTGCCCCCAGATTTCTGAAAAAACGTCGTTTAGGGCCTCAAAACGGCTCCGAAAGTTCATGACCCGAAAAACTGCTAAAAATAGTAAATTGTGCTACAATTTAGGAAACTGAAAAAACTGAAAGAGACAATTGTGGGGGTCCAAATGGGATAGGTGGGTGGCCACCAACATCCACTTGGATCA